>CAJNDT010005999.1:265657-447309 GCA_905221615.1 Symbiodinium sp. CCMP2592
CTGGGTGATTCTTAGTCTCCTCAGCCGGACTCGGCGATGGTACCGTCTTGAATTTTTTCGGATCGAACCCAGTCACGTCGCAGTACTTCTTGACTGTCATGTCCAGGTACGTCTCCATGTCGTAGGTAACGGTCTGCACCTTCGTTTTGTCATGCAACGTTGCCTCGCCCTTGGAGATGCGACAACCCAGATACAAGCCCAGCGGCGTTTCTTCTTCCAATCGAAGTTCTTGGCGCAGCATGTCCCAACCCTTGGGTAGATTCTCTTTTGGTCCTGCCATCTTGAGATCATCCACGTAGATGACAAGTAAGAGCTTCATTTGCGGGTGGAAATACAGCGATGGCCATTCGTCGCCAATCGGCTTGAATCCTACTTTCTGTACCGCGGTATGGCAATGTTGTTCCCACATGGTTCCTGCGTCAGGATGTCCATATAGAGCTTTGATCAGGCGACATACAGGCCTACGGAATTTATGCCGTTTCGCAGATGGATGCCAGGCTTCATCAGGCAGTTCGACCCAACATGGAGTACCCGACAGTCTTGCCTGAATGTATGCTTGGATAGCATCCGCCATCTGGACATCGTTGCCAGGAAGGCATCCGTAATAATCTGCCCACCGTGAGGCGTCAAACGTAGCCGGGGAATTTCCCAAATCCTGAAACAATGCAGCTTCCATGTTCTGGTCTTTGACCTGATCACCGAGTAGTACACCTCGCCCTTTGAACTTCCTGGCAGGATCGTCCTCTTTGAGCTGATAGTTCTTCTCGTATATCAGTCCATGTACTCGCGCCATGTGTACTTTCTCACCTTTCCTCTTTGCCTCAGCGACGACGTCGTCATATTCACGCGTAGTTGAGAAGTCAAACACTTCTTGGTCCCACAATCCCTTCCATTCTTTCATGAAAGCTTCCATGGCCTTGGGATTGTTGATCATCTCCTTGCGTGTGACGGGTCGAGTGACCATGGCATTGAAGCACGACCCCCCTGCATGATTCTTTTCCCGATGTACGTTTCTGTGAGAAGTCGTACACGGCATAGAAGGAATCCAGTTATCATCCATGACCATATGCGCCGTAACGGCCGGCACGACATCTGCCAAGAATTGTTCCTGTGTATATTGATCCACATAGGACTGTGCCCATGACCAACCATCGTCGTCATCAACGGACACGTTGAGTTGCAGATCAATTTCTTCACACGGGACAATCTTGGGAAAGATCATGTTGTCCAAAGTCCTGGTAACTATCTTCTTTCCTATCACAGCCTTCTTCCGGTCTTTCTTGGCAACTCGAGCTTTGTCTCGCTTTTCTTTCTTATATGCTGCCTTCTTCTCCGCTTCGCTCATCTTCTTCCATGCTTCCGGAGAATAAGAATGGATAGGTCGCCGTGTAGGAAGGGTTCGTCGACCGTCGCTTCGGATCTTATACGGAACTCCCCTTTTGTCGATCTTGCAGGCTTCACCGTCATCGGTGAGATATACAATGCCGTCCCCTTTCTTCCCCGTACTCCAATGTTCAATCGCCTCGGGAGCCAACTTCTTTTCTTTCAAGATCTTGATAATCTCTCCAGGTTCTTCGATGTCTCCTTCGGGGATGAGTCTACCGGTTGGACCGACTTCGCGGGGCGATCGTCGATCTTTCCCAGTGACCTTTGGTTCAGAAGGAGGCGGTGCTGCACGTAGACCCCGCTCTTCGTCTAGTTCTTCGAGTCTTTTGTCTCCTATGGCATCAATAGCTTCATGTTCTGCTGACTTGAAGACTTCGCCGGACGGCTCCGTCTCTATGTCAGATGGATCTATGTCTTGTAAGTCAGGATCTTCTCCGGGATCCGGTGGAGGAAGAAGTCCATTTTGATCATCATCATCCCCGTCGCCACCATTTCCTCCAGGCGGACCGTCATCACCGTCATCGACGTCTTTTATCTCCTTGCCAGCGAGGTCAACGTTGTCCCTGAGTCCCTCAATGGTTGAATTCATCCTTTCGTACTCGGCTTTCAGGGGAAACGTTATCTCCTCCGGGAAGTAGATAACTTCTGTCTCGTACGGTCTCATCAACTTCCTGGGAACAGATGCGTCCATCGACAAGTTCGCATTGGCAAATTCCTTCATATCCCAAACGCGATACTTCTTGGACCATCCTTGGCCAGCAGTGATGATGTATCCGGCAAAAATGCCTGGGATCCCCTTTGGGTCGAATTTGTTGCCATATGTCTTCGGCCTTGTGTCCGTCGGCTTGAGTCCTTTCCCGTCATTCGCTTCCATGCTGAATCACCATCGCCCTCCACGTCTTCAACGTTGAGGTTCTGCATCACGCAATTAAGCGCAAAGGACCAGTATTGAGCGGGCAATCCGGCGTGTAGCATGGATGCTGCGACTGTGTTGATCACTTCTTGATTTGATCGTTTAGCGAGTGAATTGTTACTGGGTTTCCCTGGAAGGGAATGATCTATCACGATCTTCAACTGCGCCATAGCTGAATCGAACTCTGGTGCTTCATCACTATACGCCATATGAATCTTGCGTCTTCCCATAAGGCGTCTGATGGCCATGACGACTTCATCAGTGCTCCTTGAAGCCGTGGGAATCGCTGCGATCATTTTGGTTGCGATGTCTCTGATAACTAGAACTTCCCGTGCTCCGTCATCGAGTCCGATGCCTGCTTCGGCGGCCTTGCGCATGTCAAGGAAGTCGAACGTCACAAGATCTCCCCAGTGTTTGATCACACGTTGAAACGCACCTCGTTGTGTTCGCAAGTGCTTCATCTTCGCGCGTATGCACGATTCGCAATATGGGTTGCGGTAGCGATGAGTACACAGATGTGCCAACGTCTTAGCTTCGGCTTTCAGTGTTCCGACTCTGGCCTTGCGGCTCGGCGCACCGTCGCCTTCCACATCAATGATCACCTCATCGTCACCGTCCAATGGAATTTCACCCCTCCTTTTCCTTCGTCGTCTTCCGGAGGTCGTCCGGCCTCGGACTCTGGTACTTCTTCTATAGGAGGTTCTTGGGGTTCAGGATCAGGAGGTCGTTCATGATCGTCACCTTCTTCTTCTGCTTCAATCTCGCTCGGTGCAGCTTCAGCGGCAGCTGCGACGCTGACGTCAACATTGCCCGCTGTTAGCGCACCCTTGAAGATTTCGGTGATCGCTTTGGCCTCCGGATCATCATGAACCAATGACTTAGAACTCCCGGCACGAACGTACGGGATGTCACCGTTCACGAACAGAGATATTCTCTTGCCCTGCGGGTTGATCATGAATGGTTCCCTTCCGGGTGGCCACACAAACCCGTAGTTGAAGTTCATACATCTCTTGCCTATGGAAAGCACCGACGGTGTGTCATCCAACACATAAGCGTTGATCGGTTCCTCGAACGACTCAGTCTGGAAGACACGAGATCGGTATCGGTGATTCCATTGGCTGTCTGAAATGATATGGGCTCTGGAGTCACGAGTGTTTCGAGACTGTGCTTCTCGATCTTCTTCTGAGATATGAGGTCGTGACCACACCCAGTGTCCATGAGAAACTTGATCTTCTTCTTGAGGATGACTGGTTGAACCATGCATTTGAATACGCCTTGCTTGATGATCCGTTTGCTGTGTGCAGCATCGAGTTCGCGCTCAACGATGGAATCCTCACCGTCGTAGAAAGAAACTTCTTCCACTCGAGGCGTTCCTGGGATTCGTACGAATGAAACTCGATCTCCGCATTGATCATCATCGTCGTCAACCATGTCTCTCATGATCTGTGCCCTCAATCTCGCTTTGTGCTTGGCGAATTCCAAGCTCACGGCGCGGTCCTCATCATTGATAAACGCTTCCATGTCGACGTACTTCACCTTCCGCTCTTTGTCTTTCTTCGATCTTCTAGGACACGAAGAAATGAACTTCACGTCATCGGCGAACGTCACATTACGCTTTATCTCTTTTCGGGTCGACGTAGTCGTTCCCGAGGATTCGTCATCTGTTGAACAATCCGAATCAGCGTCGCTGTCAACGGATGGACAATCTGACTCCTCCTCATCTTGTCTTGAAGATCGCTTCCATATAGCCGGAGCTGATGGATTCCACCTTCGACACAATCTGATGGCGGGTGCCGCAGGGAGTGCCTTGGCCTTGGCATTCGGCTTCGCTGGAGCTGCCTTCGCTTCGGATTTAGCTTTAGCTTTTGCCTTTGGTTCCGGAGCTGGGGTAGCTGCTGCCTCATGCTTGAAAGGACAATTCTCTCTTGAGCACGAGCCTGTGTTCTTGAACGAGTAGCATATCCTGTTTCCTCCTCCTCCAGATGGACTTGGAGTTCTCGTCCTCGGCGTGAAGGGTCGCTCTGGAGTCTTCTTCGAGTGACTGAATGGACACTTATCACCATTTCGACACCCTGCATCTGTGAAATGGAACTTGCAGCGGATTTGCTTCTTGCTTTTGTCACCTCTGTTGTCCGCTGACTCACTCCTCGTCTTCTTCTTGGGCTTTGGCTTGGTCTTCGCATGACTCTTCGCTTTGCTTTGAGGTAGTACAGGTGTTGCTTTATCCGGCTTGGTCGGCGAAGCCTTGACCTTTGCGGATGGAGCTGCGTTAGGCGTTGGTTTCTCGGGTACCTTGGCCGGTGCAGCAAGCAAATCCTTGCCCTCAAGCATCTGGCGCAAGCCAATTTGGGTCTGAGTGAGATTTGACTGTTCTCGTCTCCGCATGATAGTACGGTCAATGATCTTCATCAGGTTGTCGTACGATCGGTCTTCATGATTGTAGGGCAAGTGTTCGTAATGCATGCCCAACTCCATCTTCATTGCGGGCGAGTCCTTGATCTTGCTGTACAAGCAATCACGGAGAGCTGTTTTGGATGGAATGTCCTCTGGTCTCATCCGTCCCAGAACTTCCAACCACGTCTGCTTGAACGTATGAAGCTTGTTGTCGCCTTGGTACTGGAGCTTCACCAAATACTCAAGAGTGATGATCATGTCGAGACGATCGTGCGTTCGAAAGCTTTCATACATCATCGCAATGATTTGTCGTCCTTTGATGATCTTCCCGTCGGGCCTGCTGATGTAATCGTTAGCCTTCCGGTTCACCTCAAGGTACAGGTCAGCTGATTTGTCACCACCGGCACGTAGCATTGCGACCATGGCGATCCCCAATTTGACGTCTATGCTCTTGAACTTCTTGTGTCCTGAATCATTCAATGCTTCGACATCAGGGAATGGGTTGAACGCTGGTGCCAGCCATAACATCCAGTCCTCATGATGTGGGTCGGCTGATGCTCCTAAGACATTGGCCGTGCACACGGATCGCCAGTTGTTGAGATGAGTGAGAGTAGGCCATGGAGGAACGGTCACTTTGTCGGCTTCCCTCCTGGAAATTCTCACCTCTGTGACTTCAGGATCCGCGTCTCCATCAGGATCACGCGCATGCGAGCCAGGATCCGATTCAGGTTTGCCTCCACCGCTTTTCTTCTTATCATCATCATCGTCAGGCGGGTCAGGAGGGTCATACCCCGTGCCGGTTCCTTCATCGTGCTCTCCATCTTCGTTCTCGTCGCCAGCCTCGTCACCGTCATCGTCTCCATTATCCTCCTGAATCGTTTCAGCGAATAACTTCCACTCATCACGATCAGCTCTGAGACGTTGTTCGGCTTTCTGGGCCTTGAGTACTTCGCTTCGCAGATCGGCAATCTTCTCCTCGTACCGTTCCGCGACCTCTTTCTCGATCTGACGTCTCCTTGCTTCATGAATGGAATCGTCATAGGCAATAGGGGGACCGATGAGGTCGTTGCCCTTCGTAGATGCGGTGATACCGTCGACACCAACAGGTCTTGAGGAGCTGGCAGATGCTGTGGACTTCGATCCCAACATCCCGCGATCCTCCAAGAGTTCGCGTAGCTGTCGATCACGCACGGCTGCCGCATCACTTTTCCCATGAAATCCGCTTGGTATGCCGAACAAAGTGGCTGCACTAGGCGTGGAACGCGCAAGTGCTGGGCTGCTAATACCTGGCACGTAGTGCTCGGGCATTGCATCCGCCACGATTGGCATTGAACTGCGGCCAGTGAAGAAGTTTCCACCGGTGAATGGAATTCCATCCATCACAAGGTTCTTGTCCTTGTCCGATTCCGAGAATGCGAACTTCTCTTTGGCGACTGGACTAACTTGACTTGGGGACCGTATTTCAGGGGATCGTACCTCACCTCCTACGGAAAATGCAGGCACTACTTCCTTTCCTACGTGCTCCCAGCCAGACTCAGTAGTCCTCGAAGACATGGGCATGCTTGAAGGCCGTGTCGCTCCTCCGTAATTGGAGTTTCGCGCTGCCTCCAATTCGCTGCGTGTCCTCGCTTGAAGATCTTCTTGTGCTTTGAGCGTTTTCCTGAGTTCACTCAGCTCGTCGTGCAAGGTAGGCAATGATCGCCTTGCATGATCTTCATTCTGATGAAGTCGGTCCTCTGCTTCTTGCATCCTCTTCACAGCCATTTTGCGGTACTCTTCCTCTTCACCAAGACGTTCGCGAAGCCGAAATCGTTCTTGATCAATGGCTGCGCTGTTTCCAGCTAGCGCTTGAATCTCGTTCACGGCCCGCAACTCCTGGTTCTTGACCAAGTGGAATCGTTCCTGCATTGCTTGTAAGGCTTGTTCCGAACTTGCTGTGTTTGACCGGAGGACCAAGTTCTCTCTGGCGTGTTCATGAAGTTCATGAGTCAGACGCTCATACTCACGTGCCATAAGCTCACCATCGCCTTGCGCTCTTGCCTCCAACTGCACAAAGTTAGTGGCTGCCTCCGTGCGGAACACGTGTAGCTGTTGAGCTAACTCCTCGGCAACGGCATGTGCTTGACGTTGTTGAGCAGAGTTCTGTTCATCCATGCGAAACAAAGCTGTTTCATAGTCTCGCTTCATCTCCTGATTGACATTGTTGATGTGCCTCATGGCTAAGCATGCATGGTCACGTTGTCGTTCCAATTCTTCAATGCGAATTCCAGATCCTTCATCTTCTTGTTGCATCTCCTTGATCTTGTCCATCAGGGTCTGAACAACTCCTTCGTATTCTTGCATCTGACTGCGATAGTACATCTGCTGCGCAAGGTTAGATGCTTCGAGCTGTTGCGAAATCGTCAGTTCCTGATAGGCATTCGGACCATCGGCTATGGCTGGCGTGGTCACCGATGACGCATCACCACGTGCTGGGATAGTGTCCAGAGTCATATCCAGATCGTCAGCATCACGTGGTTGATTGGTAACCATCCGATTCCAAGTCATGGATTTGTCACGCCCACGAGTAGCCGAAGTCCTCGATCGTGCTGAAGAGCTTCTCGAAGATGATGGTCTTGACTTCTTTTCCAAGGTCTTCACTCCTTTGTCCTTGGCCCTGGACGTAGTCCGAGGTGCCTGAAAACCAGACGCTTCGGCCCGTCGTTCTGAAGCCTTGCCCGTCCTCGAACCTGTGGATGTCGGACGCGAAGGCGTAGATGCTCTTGGTAGACTCTTTGCTTTCCCCTTGGGAACTGCCTTTGCAATGGCAAGCGCAGAAGATTGACCTTTGTCATCTTCCGTGGAGCTATCAACGGATTGCACCACTGTGTCATCAGCTGTTGACTCACCAACGGCTGGCGCTGCCACATCGGCACCGAAAGTCATTGTCGTATCTTGGCTTGATCCCGAGTTCATTGTGGTCGTAGTAGATCAAGTAGTCGTTGCTGTAGAAAGGCAGAGCCGCGTACGGCTGATAACCTGCGTGGGGGATTGATCTCGACTTGGTTGCTGCTCTCCCCACCAGAGCTGTAATGAATGTAGGTGTGGCTGGCTTGCACTCTCCACAGACTGGACCCTGTCTCTCCCTCTTACTTCCACACGTGCAATCCTATGCAGGCAGAACCGGCGGCCGTTCCTTTTGCACTCACTGCCGGCGGCGGTTCGTCTGTGCAACGGGATAGCTCTGATTGCTCAGGATAGAAGACACATATAGCACTTAGCTATGGGCATTGACTTGAGCCAAACGTTGCGTGGCGGTCACATAGAAAGGTAAAGATGAGGGATGCGTAGCATGCCCCCTTAGAGTCGAGGGACGCGTAGCGTGCCCCCTTCTCTTGCACTTTACACGGTCTTGCTCACAGCTCTTATAGTGACACCTTAGAACTTGACAAGGCATCGCAGTCCGTTCGCATACATTATATATCTAACTCTCTCTCGAGCTCTCTCTCGAGCTCTCTCACTCATATATTCCAGTGGGGGCAACGAATGTTGCCGATATCCAATGGGGGCAACGAATGTTGCCGACTGAACAAATGCAGCTAGTGATCAAGGCTTATTGGCCCCTTTCGATTTCGGATGTCGGCCACGTATTTCAGATTCATGCATTGCGACCGATTGCATGGGATCATGATCCAAAGCTGGCAATTAACCCTTTGCCTGTTGTCGATTCTTGTATTTGATTGTGCGATCGTCCGACCGCAAGGCCACAGGAGGCTCAGCGATCCTGCCTCTTCAGCCAAATCAGCACGTCATACAGACATATGTGCTCTATGATAGGTACTTCACCAGCATGCGCTTTTGGAGCTCTCCTGCTCTATGTGTACTTATGGGGGACTTAATATAGTATTGCATGGTATATATTCATCCCATGTATACATGTTTGTATGTTCGTGTATGTATATGCATGTATATGTGACATATGTGGATTTAGTTATGGATGCATGCATGCACACGTACCTCTGTGCACATATGCACGAACTTGCAGCCCGTCCAGTGCTGCATCGATCAGGTTCTTACAAAGATAAGATGTCGTCGCTTATATACCGTACCCCCATAATTAAGAATAACCCTACGTTAACCCTAAACCCCGAACCCTAACGTAGAACAACAAACCTTAACGTAGACATACTGTGTGCCGTCGAGCTCGGCGGTGATCGAATGGCCGGGCAGTGAGCCTGCAGTGGGTGGACGTGCCCCAGTGGGGAAATTAGCTAGTACCGGGTTTGTCTTGAATTGAAGCTCAGGGTTTCCAGGCTTAGGATAATTTTTCAATAGGGCCTTTGACTTGGGGCTACATTTGGGGGGGGGGGTGTCGGCGGCTACATGCAGGGCGTCCTGGAGCTCCAGGATGTAAACTTTCGGGCTCGGGGGTTATACAACATACACCCCAAGACGAAAGATGGTCTTCACGGCTTCAAGCTAATAAGCCTGGAGCCTCCAACACCCAAAACCTTCCTATCATTTACATCCCGACAACCATACTCAAAGTTTGGATCTTGCATTGGACTGTAATTTCCAATATACTCTATCTCGGTACGCCCTATCTCAACAGGTTTATGTACCTAGGCTCCCCAGTGCAGGCCCAAACCCGACGGAACTTATAATATTCCCGCAAATATGCAATGATCTATGTTCTGAGATCATAGAACATAACCATTTGGGAATCAAAGACGTGGGCTCTATCGCGACAGGTACGGCCTGATGGCGACCCTCATGGACCTCGCTACATCGTTGCCACAAGGTGCTTCCCAGCCCCATTTGTGCTGTTCAGTTCTGTGAAGTGCTCTGACATTCAAGTTCGGTGATGCACTGCATGTGGCCATCGCTTCAGATTGGGACTTGTGCAGCCGGGCCCAGGGTTTGTGCTGTCTGCCGGAGTGTAGGGTTCTGTAGCATTTAGCAAACACCAATAGAACCATCCACTGGAGGAAAGAAGAGGTACTTGATTCTTCAAGCCCGACTTACCCGCACTGCTGCTTAAGCTTAAGATGACCTCGACAAAAATGGTGGAAGCTGTGGCGGCCGCCTTCGCGAAGGAGCCACGGCTGAAGGAGGCTCGCTCGATCCTACGTTCCCACGGCTAGCTTCATGATCACCCCTTGATTTCAGCGGTTTGTATCGCATTAAGCGGTACTTGTGCATGCAGTACATGCAATGAATATACTCTTGCACAGAAACAGCATGTACGCACATGCATGCCAGCATGTACGCATGCACCAATAGCATACATACTTCAAAGCACACATGCATACATGCATACAAACATACGTACATATATACATAATTACGTATACACACATGCATACATACATACATCATATACAAATATACTTATGTACAATCATGCAATGATTCCACCAAAGATTCAAACACTCGTTCATGCATGCATATACACGTACACACACGAACACACAAGCGCACACACTTAGCTTAAGTAGAGCTGCTAGTTTCATCAGACGCACACACACACACACAAACACCTGGACAAACCATAGACCCGGCAGGTGGGGCTTGGCTTCCTTGGTGACCACTCGGGCAAGCTCTTCACGAAGAAGCCGAGCTTGAAGGATGTTCGATGCAATCAAGATGTACTTGGATTGCATAGGAGTCTGTGCATAGTCCATTTCCATTCTAAACATTTAGACGTTGGGGAACGCCATGATTCTGAGGCAATCTTTGCAGTGGTCAAGGCTACGAATGGGGCGAGCCGATTGAGTGCCTACATGCTTCGGGATGCGATCCTTAAGTTCTACACCAATAACCACTTGTTTCCGGCTGGGCTATGTGCAGATGCTGAGTGTGCCCAAACCTGGGCTTTGAAGCATGGCAATGCCTTGAAGAGGCTAGTGGCTTTGCTTATTGATATCGTGCCATTCGTTCAGTGCATGTGGTTTCAGGAAAAGACTAGTGGCTAGTGAAGTGTCGTGTGCCAGCTCAGGTTGGCCGCACCCGGCGGATTTGCAAGAGGGCCAGGACTTCCAAGGACCGCAAGCTGAACCCTTTGAGAAAGCGGATCGCTACATTGGGAATAGCTAGCTTGGTCACTTGTCTTTTATCAATCCACATTCTCATTGAGTGCATGATGCATTGGTACGATTGCATGGCAACATGTACTGCATCTAAACCTAAGGTGTGCAAGGACAAGGGTGACAAAGATCATGACGATGACGACTCGAATGATGGTGTGCCTGCTGCACCTGCACCGGGGCTTCGGATGCTTTCCTTTGAAACCCTGTCTTTGACTTCGGGGTCCAGCGGCTCCTCCTCGTCGGGTACGCTGTCGAGCTGCCTGTAGGTCCGTGATTCTGAGGTGAGTCGCTTGGCTTCGCAGCTTCAGGGTCTTCGTTTGCTGAGCAAGGACTCGGCGGGTCCGAGTGTCGGGTCCAGCGTCTCGACTTCGGCAAGCTTGTTTGACTTTGCTGCGAAAACCGATTCGGAGCCTGCTCAGCCTGCTCATATCCCCTCCGGCAACAAGCCCGAAAAGATCCTGCCTTCCCGGGTTTCTCAGCTGCCATTACAGTGCATATGGTTCATACATGATCCGAGAAACACCTAGATCTAGACATTTAGACAGCGATCGATTGCATCTCAGGTTTTCGCTGACCTCGCCACGTGGCTGCCTGAACCTTCGAAAGGGTTCCCCTTATCCAGCCAGTATGCAGGGGCCTTCGACGCTGAGGATGTGGATGGCATTCACGAGCCGCCTGAGGATCATGAACCCAAGCCCAACAAAGCGGGGAACAAGAAAGCTACGAAGCCGAAGAGCAAGGCAGGTTCCAAAAAAGCGGGGCCCAAGAGCAAGGCAGGTTCCAAAGAAACGGGGCCCGAGAGCAAGGCAGGTTCCGAAGAAACGGGGCCCGAGAGCAAGGCAGGTTTCGAAGAAACGGGGCCCGAGACGGAGGAGCTGGACCCGGACTTAATCGATCAGTACGTGCCCAACCTCTATGGTGAGAAGCGACTAACGTACATCGCTACACACGCTCCACAGCATGGCAACAAGGAGGCAGCTAATATGTGGAACTCGTCGCTTCAGAAGGCTAGGCTGCTGGCTGGTGTGAGCTTACGGGAGCTTAAGAAAAGGAAGTTCGTTCCCAAAGAAGCCACCGAAAACCCTTTTGTCAAGATCGTCAAGCAGGCGAAGCTTGCTGCAGTGGGCGGGGCATGATTTTCGATGAAACATGCGCTTTTGCCATGGCCTGTACGTAGCTACATACTGCATACAGATACATTGAAGCCTCGTAGCACAGGATCATACAACTTGTTGTCATGGTTTCGATTGCAGGCCTGGGCTGCCATGCACCCTAATAATTATGGGCTTCTGCTGCAGGTGGGCACGTTTAATACGTGTTGTCGCATGCAATGGGCTCTTAACGGGAAATCGCACTGTGGCTGTGAAAGACTGTCGTGAGAGAGAGAGTGAGCAATGCATGTCCGGAGATCGCAAGGGATTCTGTGTTGCAAGCGACATGTGCTTCAATTCGAGCTTGCTCTGTACTGCGTGTGCTTCATGGATCTAGACTTGAGCTTAGCCTGGGGAGCCGGTGATATACTGAGGGGCCCCTATTATAGCTGTGACCATGGTTGTGTCTGAGCTGCTCGCGATGCGGGCCCCGCCTGTCCTTTTGCTTATGGTCATCCTGCTGATGTGGTACCCAAAAGCGCCGTGTGTTCAGGACCATAACCAGTAGAAATTTAGCACATTTGTATGTGTATGTGTGCTGCCAACTTAAACTTTGGGAGGACCGGGACTTCGTCGAGCTGTTTTGTGGTAAGATGGAGGTATCTCATGCACTACGCCGTGCAACTCGATCGAACTAAAACGACTGTTGGGGTTACTAACCTATGCCCGCGGCTCGAAAAACCCCACTTAGCCCAGGCAGGACTCCGCGGCACCTCCCTCGACATCGAGCTGGATCCGCAGACGATGGATTTCCTGAAGCCGGCCGGCTTTTGGCTGCATGTGTTGCAATTATTAATTTTGCTTTTTGAAAAACTGGAATGATTATAGTTCTAGCTGCCGGTTTTCTTAATCTTGCTGCTTGCTTTTTGACAACAGGAATGATTAGTTCTAGCCACAAAATGATTCCCCGGAGGATCCAGCCTCAGGCATCCTTGCGGAAGGGGCAATAGCGCTATCTGTGACGCTTAGCGGAGGTGCGCTGTTTGCTAGTTGAAAACTACTCCAATTCCCGTCAAGTTTGATCGTCAAGGGTTGGCCACCCATAGCATGCACAGGAGGATCGCAACATTCATTATGTGGTATAGCGGTATAGCAGTGCTGCGATAGGCGATAGTTCAACACCAAAATACTGAGGACTTTGTATGTCACAGTGGTTATTCCACGGTCTAGAGTATAGCATCGTATGTGGGTATGATCGAAAGATTAAGAACATATCCTTCTGCGAGAACATAAAACTGTACTAGCACTGCAGCCGTACCTTCCATGCATCGTCGTAATGTCGAACAAACCATTCTTCATGTATGATATGTGTATATATACATATATATGTATTTATTTGTTTCCCTCAGCTATCACCTTAAGTACTTCTAGCAATATGGAAATCCGAACCATACTAGACTAACTCTATAGTCTCATCATTATATAACTGATGCTATATACTCATTACATGAGATCCCAAAGTAAACCACCTATGCTTCTATATATCAGTATTACACAACACACGATTCTTCCCGGCTTATCTAAGTCTGGCCCTCCTGGAAATCCTACGCTGCCGGGGCGGTTTGGTACTTATGGCACTGGACTGCAGGAGCGTCAGCACCATGCATATCGATTGCAATTTCCGATGGGGGCTTGAGTCATATTGCCATGCATTGTAATCAGAGCTACCGAACTCTTGCATCTCAGGTGCCGTCATACGTCTGGACGGTCAATATTTCGACCCTATGGAAATGAAGAATTTCCATTTGTCTCTGAAAACAATGTGCTTTCAAGCAGAGTGATTTTGCTGATCTTCGTGTGCCAACTTCGGGGTCTTCGATGGGTGGTGGAGCAACCTTGTCGGTCTTTCCTGTCCGCTATGCCTCGATTTCAACAGTTGTTGAGCTCCCTCAAGGCCATGGGTTTCTTAATCATGGGTCATGCAATCAAATCAACAATCAAGCTTTCAAGCTGGGTCTGGACTGGAGGCTTCTGGATGGGTATGTTGATGGGCCATCAGCGAAGCGACATACACTCTGGAGCAACGAACCAAAGTTGATTCAAGCCGTGATGGACCGAGCTGATCGAATGACGCCAGGTAAGATGTCGACACTCCAGCCGTTGTGCCACCAAGGACTCACTGGGAGTACAGCGACGAATTGGCAAAAGAGCTGAACTGAAAGCCTCTCAGATCCTCGACCAATAATTACATGCTAGCTAGGCCCGCTCAGGCCTAGACCGTTGGAAACACGGATTGCGTGCGCAAAACAGCTTCTGAGCCAAGGAGCTACACGAGGAACTTTGGTGAGTTCCTGAATGGTGCCTTCATGCACCTGTCGGTGTTATTAGTGCAGCTACATTGTACGGGTGCAATATGTGACACAATTGTAGTTAATTCCATAGCCTCGACTATCTCAGAAGCCCTTTGTTCCTGAGAACCGCCTTCCGGGATTGGGAGCTGATGATCTACGGAAAACCGATTATGAGCTCTTCGTGCAGGAGTGCTTGTCGGAGCAGGGCATTAATGGATTGGGGGATCTTTGGCCTGATGTGGCTTAGTTTGAATTACGATATGTACCCTTCCCCATTGATTCCGATCCGAGGCAAAAACAATCGAGGTATTTGTGTATATCTCCAAATCAAATTCCTTGCATTCTGGCTTATTATGTATAATAGGAGTACAAGAACCCCGAATTCACATCCATCTGCATCTCCTGCTGGAATCCAGGCTTGCGGGTCTGCATCCTGCCACAAACTGGCAACGGCATCCAAACTCCTGGGGAATCATCTGAGCAGGGGTCCATCCCAGTCCTGGCGGACAGTCCACCTGCTTCTTCGCTGCGCGTTGGCTGCCACTTCTCAGCTTCTGCTTGGGCTTCGGCGAGTTTGCGCTTGCTCCGGGCTCGGATCTCAACCTGGGGCTCCTCTTTCGCCGTAGCTTTAGCTGTCTTAGACTGCTTCCGGGGCGTCTGGATCACGCTTTAGCAATCCCTTGCTATGAAGCATAGCCATAACAGCAGCCACTTCCGGCGGTCTGCCGCAGTCTTCTTTCCCATTGCGCTCCAGCACAAAACTATGTACTGCGAAATGGCAGCTAGGATCCAACACGTGAAGCCACGTGAAAAAAAACATCAGAATTCACACCCAACAGCTTTGCCACACTTAAGCAACGTGAAAAATGTGATTTCGCAATGAACATGCATCCAGGACACTCAGCAAAAGAGCTTGAATTATGATCAAGAGCTCAAAGCCCAGGTTCAGCCATCCAAGCCGATCATCGAGAGCACATTAGCCCAGAAGGTCCTTCGAGTGTGGCAAGGAGCCCACTGGAAGAGGACAAGAGTGATGATCCAAAGGGTCACGCTGCAGAAGTACCTTTCGGCGTACAAATCGATCACCTAGGATCACAGGAACCTGGTAGAGCGCAAAGTGCGGCTGCAAGCGCAAGCTAACCAGACTAAAACCAGTTCGAAAAAGCCATCAAAGAATTGGCAGACGTTTCCAAGGCCATCAAGGCGGAGGACAGCCTGGAGAAGGTGCAGACCCAGGTGCAGGAGCAACTAAGTGTCGAGCCGCCCGAAGTCAAGGAAGTTCATGATCCAGAGCCTGTTGAAAGTTGCTTTGAGGAAAGTGGATTTTTGATCCTATAATGGTGCCCCTGTTCTCGCCAAGGTCAGGAACACTTTCTGTTTTCACTCCTTCGTGAGTTTTAGAGAACCTTGGGTGTAGCTGTGAACGGTAGGAGTTGGGAAAGTTGTCTGTCTGTCGGTCGCTGCGCTCACGCTTCCTGTCTCACCTTGCGGTGAAAGTTATCAGTGTCAGAAGCGTGTCCAACCGGAGTTTTCCTCACGAGTTTTCACGAAGAATGGTGTTTCCCTGAACTTTCCTGAAGCATAATGGACATCAGAGTGTTGTCAGTTTGTTTGCTGTGAGAGCGGACTTCTAGACGAAGTCCGGGGAACACCTGGGCCGTGTAGCAGAGTTGCCAGTGCAGAGAAGCCGTTAGGAGTCCTTAGGACTTACCTCGGAAGTGAGTGTGCTGAAGTCTCTGTCCGCGCCCCGTTTCACTTGGCTCAAGACTTGCACTGCGTGACAAGCGCGTGGTGAACAGTTGGTTGCGACGAAAGGTGTAAAAGTGCTGTTAGCTTTCACTGCTGTAGCCTTGCGTGACGTAGTCAGTCAGTCGGCTTGCACCTCCTTTTACTAAACCTAGAAGTGTGCCTCAAGGCGCGTTTGGGTTTTAACGTGGTAGCGGAGCTCAAGGTTGCTCCTCAGAGCCATGGACCCACGAGCCGAGCCTAGCCGCGACCGTTCCCCAAGAGGACGGAGTTCGGGGCGGAGTGCTAGTCGTGCCAGTGGAGTTTCTTCTGGCTTTCCTTCAACCCCTCGAAGTGCACCTGGCTCGCGGACTCGTGGAAGGTCCCTCCCTGCTCGGAACAGTCCGACAGCACACCGGCCTGTGAGTAGACCCAGACCTCTTGTGAGTGCAGGTCAAGTGCCTCAGGTGCCTTTTCCACAGGTACCTCAACAGGTTCCGTTGCAGCAGGGTTTTCAGCAGCAGCAGCAGCCTCAGTTTGGAACGCAACCGACTTTCCCTCACGGAGGAGGGAATCCTCAGCAGGCATCTGTGCCTAGTCCAGAAGACAACACTGTCAACCTTTTCAGGCAGATGTTGCAAGCCCAGGATGAACAGATCCGAGCTCAGCAGGGCCAGATTTCGCAGCTCACCGAGATGGTGAAGACGCTCGCCGTTGCGAGTGCAAACGCTGCAAGTTCGGCCGCAAGTGCAGCTCCTGTTGCTGCAAGTTCGTCCCAAGGGACGCCCGCTGAAGCTCTTGGAAGCCTGGGTGCCATCAGAGTTGACTCTGATGGTGTTGTGAAGATGGATGTGGACACAGGCTTGCGCAGCAACAGGGCGGAAAACTACATTCCGTCCCTGCCAAAGTTGGCAGCAGACAAGATGAGATCGCGCCATGAGGAAATCTCCACGTGGACCGCTTACCGCGAAGAACTGACCTCCTGGCTGTGTCTTTTAGACGACCGCTACGCGGAGGAACTGCAAGAGGCTGTGGAGAGCGGTGTTCAGGTTCAGCAGATCAGCCTCTCAAAGGGGAAGGCCGCTCGTTCCACTAAGCTGTGGTACCTCTTGAAGCAGGCTCTCGCTGGTTTTCAGCGAGGAGTTGACATAGCCAAGCTTGTCGAGTTGAGTCAAGGCGGTGCCGCTGCAGGGTACGACCTCTGGCGTGAGTTGAACAAAGAACTGTCTGTTAGGTCTCGTGTGGAGGGACAGGCGCTCAGAGAGCAGGCTCTCTTGATCGCGCCACCAAAGCACTTGAGACGGCCATTGGATATTTTTCGCCATATGATTTCTGATTTTGCTCGCTACCGCACGCTCGTTGCCAACAAGTACCCAGACCTTGAACTGCAGCAGGCTGATGTTATCAGCTGCATCTTGAAGCACCTTCATGATGATTGCAAGAAGTACCTTTTGTTGCATGGGTCTTTGACAACCTTGGAGCAGCTTGAGCGCGGTTTGGTTTTCTATGATGAGCAGCTTCGTGTTTTGAACTTTCACAAGGAAGCCTCGAACGCCAAGGGCTTTGCAGCTTTTGGTGGTGACCGTTCTGAAAAGGGTGAGCCCAAGGGTGGCGAGCCCAAAGGAAAAGGTCATGGAAAAGGCCAAGGCAAGCATGGTGATAAAGGCAAAGGCAAAGACAAAGGAGGAAAGGGAAAGGACAAAGGCAAAGATGGCAAGAAGGGCGGAAGGCCACGATCTGCAACGCCGGCTCCTGGAAAGAAGAAGCCGGGCACTTGCAATTACTGCCACAAGCCGGGCCATTGGGCCAACGAGTGCAGGAAGAGGATTGCCGATGAGAAGGCTGCTGCGACCGCAGCGGCGGCAACAGAGAGTGCCGCTCCCAAGGTGGCCCCTCCTGCACCTTCCTCGACTGCGGCGCCAGCTCCCACTGCTCCAAAGGGTGCCGGGAAGATTGGCAAAGCGGCCCTCCTTATGTCGTCACTGTTGCCCGCGGCAGGGCAGATTTCTGAAGCAATGCCTGAGAGGGGACAGTTTTTCACCATGACTGCCTTGATTTTCACGTTTTTCATGTTTTGCATGGTAGGATGCTTGATTTGTCGGTTGGTTGCATGCTTGAGTAGCCCACGGCAGTCATGTTTCACGTATGCTTGCGTAGCCGTAGCAGTGATTGCTTTGAGCCTTGCTTCCGCGCCGCAGCCTCAGCTTCGGGATCGGTCTTCAGAGTGCCTTGCTTTTCCAACTTTGGCACTTCCTGCAGTCACTAGGGACGACCCCTCGTATCTCTTGATTGATAGCGGTGGGAGTGTTCACCTTGTTTCGCAAGACATGCTTGGAGTGACTGCGAAGCTGATCCGAGAGCTTGAGGTTGAGCCTCTCTTTGTAAGTGTCGCCAACGACCAGACTATGGAGATAACTAGGTATGGGTTGCTAGAGCTTTGGTTCCCTTGTTTCGAAGCGGGGCCCTCTGGAACCCAAACTTACAGAGAGATTCGAGTGCAGCTGGAAGCGTATATTGCTCCCAATTCGATAAGCATCCTTAGCTCAGGCATCTTGCAGTCCTTAGGCTTTAGGATCTTTCATTATGACTATGATCCTCAGTTACACGTAGCCTATCCTCCGGGTGGTCTGCGCTTTGAGACAGAATTGTACGCCAACACGTCGTGGTTGAAAGCTTGCACCTATGTAGAGCCAGATCCTTCTATGCTTGTTTTGCAAAGTGAAGAGAAGGGAAGCGTAGGCAGTGCAGTTTCGTCGGTTGCCTCGTCTCACCCCTTAGGAGAAGTAGGATCTAGGAGTGTAGGTAGCTTGTGCGTCGGTCGGTCGGTTGCGTCTTCTCACCTTTTAGGTCCCGGCAGTGAATACCCCGAAGCCCAAAGCCGCTCATGCTCGGAAGGCCAAATAGGGTGTGTAAGGCGTGATGTCTGGTTCGAATCCGGACCAAGAGATGGAGGACCAGGACATGGAGAACTCGACCTTCCGGGTTCAAAGGTTGCCGGCGGAGCAGACGGAGCTCTCCAACGACGTGGCGCTGCCGACTCCGGTCTCTTCCCCGGAATTGTCTCCTCACCTCACAGAGCCGGACTTGCCGACAGCAGAGGTGGAAGAGAGTCCGCCGATGAGTTTTGCGAGCCTTTTCGAAAGCAGCCCGGTGGAGCCGCCGAGTCCGTTGATTCTGCCAGGATCGGAGACTTCTCCCCGCGGCGCTCTTACGAAGGCTGGTGCCAAGGCACTGGCCAGGCAAGACTCTCCAGACAGCCCGGTCGTGACTACTCCTGTGTACGCATGGCGTGGGAGAGTGGCTCCTCTCAAGCCACCCATGCCAGAGCCGGATACAACTCCTATGCCTCCCGTGCCGGAGCCGAGCACGGTCCCTATGAGCGTGGAAGCACAGGAGGAGGAGACGGACGAGGACGAGTGTTGGGGCAAATGGAGACCAACGTCGAGCACCACAGCCTCCAACATTGCTCCTGGCTCGGGTGCGCCCGCAGCCAGCTCCCAGAGCGCCGTTATGCAGGAGAAAATTGCGGATCTAGCCCAGTTCAGGCAGCGAGCCAGCGAAAGGAGGCAGGGGGTGTTATCCGCGATACGTGGGGCACAGCAGCCTGTGACTCCACCGAAGGCCCCAGGCTCAACAGCTATGGTGCCAAGTACGCCCCCAAAGGGGCCAGCCACACCACCGAAGTCTCCGATTACACCACCAAAGGGGCCAACCACACCGCCAAAGAGTCCGCCAAAGAGTCCGCCAAAGAGTCCGCCAAAGGCCGCGCCAGCGCCGCCCAACATCTGGACAGCACCACCTCCACCGAGGGCCGCTCCGAAGGCTGCCGCTCCAAAGGTTCCAAAAGCAGCGGTTCCAAAGCCGCCGAAGGGTCCGAAGGCAGCGATTCCAAAGCCGCCGAAGGGCGCGACTACAACAACGCCGGCTCCTTTGACAACGCCGGCTCCTGTGCAACGCCGGCTCCTGTTCCTACACATCGCCGGCTCCTGTGACAACCCCGGCTCCTTTGACATCGCCGGCCCCTGTGGCAAAGCCGGTGGCAACAACAACACCTCCGGTGGCGACGGTGGATCCTGTGGTGCCGACGAGGCATATGCCCTTCTCGGCCATGGAAGGTGCCCGGATGGGGTTCTTGGGCCAGAGAGAAGTGACGGACTTTGCACAGGCCGCGGCTCGAGCAAAGGCCAGTGCTCAAGCAAAGGCCGCTTCGACAAGGATGCCGAGCCCTCCTCCTGCGCCCAAGGTGGAGAATACGCCGGAACCTCCTCGAGTTCCAGCTCAAAGGTCGGTGCCAGCAACAATGCAGATGCAGGTGCCCATACATTTTCCCATGCAGATGCAGGTTCCTATGCAGATTCCGGTGCCCATGCAGATGCACGTGCCCCCGCAGATCCCCATGGATTACCGCTACAGGCCCTATCCGGCCCGACCGACCACAGCACCGAGGCCGAGTACAGTACCAGTGGCGCCGAGTTCAGCGCCGATGCCAACGCCCACAGCAGCGCCTTCTCTCCGGGCGCCATTTCCAACATCAAGGCCGTCGTTCATGCCGCCGGCAGCCACACCAAGGCCTACAACAAAGAAGCTGATGCCGGTATCCAAGCATGTGCCGAAACCCCGGGCGGTGGTGGGCGTTCACTACACCATCGAGATGCCCACGGAAGAGGAACGATTTGTGCCACCGCCGACCAGTTTGGCAACGGCAGCGAAACCGGCACCTTTGGTTCCTCCGCTTGTAGACCTCGAAGAGGTCGAGGCAATCAGCAGCGACAGCGACCTGTAACTTTAGCCGCTCTTGAGCAGCAGCCAAAAGAGAGAGCTCGTGAAGTTCTCTTGCAGAGTGCCGCTGTCAGAGAAGTGCTGCCGGTAGGTTGCCCAGCGTGTGTTCAGCTAGGTAGTCCAGCTTGCGTGCAGGTAGGTTGCCCAGCTTGTGTTCCGGTAGGTAGTCTAGCTTGCGTGCAGGTAGGTTGCCCAGCTTGTGTTCCGGTAGGTAGTCTAGCTTGCTTGCAGGTAGGTCGTGCAGCCTGCGTGCCAGTAGGTAGTTCAGCGTGCATGTCGGTCGGTCGCCCATTGCTTGATTCAGGTGATGTGGGTGGTGCCATTGGTGTTGAAGAGCTAGAGCAGCTTTTTGATGATGATGGTGATGACCGTGAAGGGTTAGAGAGAACCACCCCGAACAACACCAAACCCCCGGTAGACCCTGAAGAAGCTCTCCCCGAAAACATCGGTGCCGAAGCTAGATTGCGCCACCAACGTCAGGGTCATACCCCCTACTGGGGTGGCTGTCCTAGCTGTGTAAGGTCTAAAGGGCTCTCACCCGCCCGAACACGCAAAAGTGTCGACCCACTTGAGGTGCAGATGGATCAATACTGGTATCGAGGCATCCGTTTGATCGCTGTGGTACACGTACCGACGTATTGTGTAGGCACAGCTGCTACCTATGCAGGGGATTACCGAAAAGTCACCGTGGGGAAGCTAGTCAAATTCCTCAAATCATTCGGTCTCAAAGAAGTTCATGTTGTACATGACGGGGAACCGCTTTTAGCAGCCATAGCAGCCGAGGTTGTTGAGGTTACAGGTGGGAGTTCGGTTTCTACCAAAACCTCTCCTAGCAGGCACGCCCCGGTAGCTGAGAGAGCAATCCGCACGCTTAAAGAAACCGCTTTGGCCAACGAGCTTCACGCCAAGGGCGTGAGTGGCTTGAAATTGTTGGCAAATGAGGAAGCGATGGAATTGCTTCACAGCCATGCGGCTGCTTCACACAACCGGTTCGGAGCGTCACAGGGTCAACTGTTGAGTCCTTTGCAGCGAGCTTTGGGTGAGAGTCACACGCCTCACTTGTTGTTTCCTTTCGCTTGCATCATGTACATTCAGCCCCCAGAACACCTTGCATCACAAGTTGATGGTCGATACGACATTGGTGCCTATCTCGGCCCCGTGATTGGTGGGCAAGGGCATCACTGCATGATCAGACTCTCAAATGGGTCTATGAAAAGATGCGTCGCCCGGGCTCTCAAGATGGCCTACCCAGTGACGTTCTCGTCGAACTTGTTACCCACTATCGCCGAGGCTAATCCTGATGAGCCTGATTATGAAAGCCTACCAGGGGTGGCCCTACCGAGGAAAGCAATCCCGTTGCCGCAACCGGCGCCTGAATGGCTTGAAAACAACAAAACGGCACGTTGTCCGGGATGCTTAGGTAGATCGCGCTTCCACTCTAGGCGTTGCAAAGTTCGCTTTCGTGATTACATCAGGGATACGCTCGGTGATCTTGACAATCATGGACAGCAACAAGCCCCTGAAAAGCCTCAAGTAAAAATCAACCCGAATCCTGAAGTCGTGGAGTTTGAAGAAGAGAGCTTGGACTACGAGCCCAGTCTTCCTGGGTCTCCTGTTCCTGAGGATCTGCAGCACCTGGTGCCCGAACCCTCACAAGCAGCCCAAGACTCTGAGCTCCCTCAGGAGTATCTCCCTGGTGGGGACGTTGAGATGGATCAGGTTGATATGGACGACTACACTGTGCCCATGGATGTTGCTCAGGTCCCGGATGTCCTTGACAGTGCGAGCATGCCTCAGTTCATGTTCTCAGTGATTCCGGACCAGAAGCATCACCTGAGTCCTGTTGATTACGGTGAGGTCGGCTTGTTTGCTGCTCAGCTTAAGAGAAAAGCACCCGCTCAGCACAGTAACCCCGATGAGGGGGTAGCCATGCCTTTCGGTGATCGGGAGGTGTGGGTCATCAAGCCCACTTCTGTGGTTGATGATGTCAGTGGCTTGCCTTTGGATCCTGAGAAAACGTGGGTTGGCATGCAGAAAGAGGTGTCTGCTATGCACAACTTGGGTGTCGGCAACGCCCGCACCTATGATGAGATTAAGACCCACTGCCAGGAGACAGGTGCCAAGATCATTAAGTCGCGTTTTGTCTTCACTGACAAGGTTGATGTTGACGATCAGCACATTGTGCGTGCGCGCCTTGTTGCAAAAGACTTTGCTTTCAATCAACCTTCGGCGCTTGACTTGGGCATTGCGAGCCAGACTGCTTCTGTGGAGGCCTTCAAGGCTTTCATCTGTCGTGTTGTCCAGGATACGCTTGTCCTTTGGGGACTTGACGTTTCGACTGCCTTCTTGTATGCCAAGTTGGTTCTTGATACCGTGCTTGAGTTGCCGGGATGCTTTCAGAACCTTGATGGCTCTAAGGTTTACGTCATCCTGGAGAAAGCCATATATGGCTTGAGATCGGCAGGCCTTTCGTGGCAGAAGCATCTTGCTGGACTTCTTGCTGAGTTGGGATTGTTTCCTTCTCTTATTGAACCTACGTTGTACAAAGGGTATTGGGGAGACATCCTTGTGCTTTGTCTTGTGTACGTCGACGACATCTTGCTAGCCACAAGAACGAAAGAGGCAAACCAACAGCTTCTAGACTTCCTCATGGGCCGTCTTAAGGTCAAGTTGACTGGACGCTTGGATGAGGACGGCAGGATCGGATTCCTAGGCCGTGAGATAATCAAGCGTGGCCATGAGATCTTGTTGGCTGTGAAGAAAGAATACGTCGATTCGATCTTCGAGGCTTTTGGGTGGAGCCAGGAGAACCGCAGGAAGATGAAGCCCTGCACTGCACCACCAGACCTCCGATCGATCCTTGACAAGGAAGACCCCGAGAAGCCCTCCGAAGAGCTCTCCCCTGAAGCCGCGAGCCGCTTTAGAAGCACCCTAGGGAAACTAGGCTGGCTTGTGCAAACCAGGGGGGATTTGTGTTATTTTCACTCCATGCTGTCTAGAGGTCAAGCCTGTCCGCGCGCTGTGCATGAGGATTGTATGCGTAAAGTGCTTCGTTGGCTTTTGGAGGTCCCCGATCTTGTTCAGGTCTTTCAGAAGGACTCCAAAGCTCAACCTGGGACTGCAACCCTCGTTGGATTCAGCGACGCTAATTGGGCCTCTGAGCGCTCTACTGGACGGAAGAGCACCAGCGGAGGAGTGATTTACCTGAATGGGAATTGTATCAAGACTTACTCGAGGCTCCAGCCTATCGTAGCACTCTCCAGTGCGGAGTCTGAGCTTTTCGCTATGGTTGAGATGGCGCGCGAGCTTGTAGGATTGGGGCAGCTTTTGGGCCACCTTTTCGAAAGCGTTGCGCAACCCCTATACCTGCCTACGGACAGCTCTTCCGCTCGCCAAGTCAGTATGATGTCCGGCTTCCTGAGAAGGATGCGTCATGTGGACCTTCGTCTTTGCTACTTGCAGGATAAGGTTGAGAACGGCGAGATCCTGGTTACACACGTCCCAGGAACGGATAACGTCGCCGACTTGCAAACAAAGAACTTGAGTGTCGCGCAAACTTGGTATCATATAGGACAGTTGTGTCTTGAGGAACGTCTCACCCGTAGTGACTATCTTCGAGGTGATGCGCCCCCGGTCCGTTGCCTTGTGTTTGCCGCGTTCAAAGGTCTGTTTTCTGCAAGCGTCGATGATCCTTGGAGTGTGTTGGTTGGTCGTTGTCGGTTGCAGACACCGCATTACATTGTGATGGTCGAGTTCTGCACCTCTGGAGAAGCCTGGTTGACTAAGCTTGCTAGCCACTATGGCATCCATGCTATTCCCGTGACGGAAGAAACGGATGGGACTCTTCCGGAGACCATCGAGCTCATTGAGCATGCGCTTCGTTCGGCGCACCGTCGGAACATGCATGTTGTTGTGTGGGCTTCGACGCCCTGTACCGGTGGTTCGCCTTGGCAGCGGTATCACCAAGCCCGATCTGCAGATCACTATGATGAAAGGATGAAAGGACTTTTCACAGTCCACCGAAAGCTCTGGAAGAGCTTCTTGAAGCTAGTCAACACATCTGATTCGGCAACTTGGGTCATTGAATGGCCGCAACGTTGTGCTTACTGGGGATGGTCCGCTACGAAGTCATTCCTTAAGATCAATCCGCATGAGACCGCTCTTGTGCATGGTTGTGCTTGCGGCATGGTTGGAATGGACGCACTTCCAGTGAAGAAGGTTTGGAGGTTGTGCTCGAACAGTCATGTTCTCATTCACTGCATGGATAAATTAAAGTGCCCTGGAAACCACGAGCATAGTAAGATGTTCGTTCTGAAGAACACCCAGCACTACCCCGAAGCTTTTGCTCACACAGCTCTTAGGGCTTTGAGTGCTTGGTAGGTGCTGACGCCTCTTTGTACAGCCGCAGCCGTTTTTGGAAGAGCCATAAAACTATCGTGGACCGTGAGAAGATCTACGAGCCCAATACGCAACAGCAGCCAGTGGACCGATACCTTTTCTCGACGACAGGTTCATGAGGGGGAGGACTGAGGGTAGTGTCAGTTAGGTTGTACAGCTTTCACCTCTCACTGTTCGGCTTGAGCACCTGTCAGGGTTTGTCTTTCCCAAAAAGGGCTTGAGGAGTCTTGTCACTCTCCTTGCCAGTACAGTAGGGCTCTGACAGAATGCTTTCTTGGGGCTGAGGTCTTTTTGACTTCGCCCAGGGTCTGTGCAGGACTAGGTTTGTGCATACCACTTAATTCGGTGCAGCTTTTCGGACAGGCCTCTGGCCGTGGACAAGCGCCACTGGAATGATTTTCAATCCGAATGGCCATGGCCGGGGTTTTTCCCTTCGTGCCCGCGCGGTTTTCTACAGGCGGGTCATCCCTGTGGCTTCTCCGCAGGGAAGGCTTAGGACACTTGATGTCCCGGACCTCCTGGCCTTGTTAAGTGTGGTCGCGTTTTTGTGTGCCTGCCATATCCGCTTGTCGGATCTTGGGGAGCACAACGTAGGTTGGGCCCTCCCGACCTTGGCGCGCACACGCGCCGAGAACATGGCGCTCCAAAGTGCAAAGCTGCGCTCGGCCGACTACGTGCAGGTTTGTTTGTACGACGGGGGCCGCTGGAGAGAAGCGCAGCACAAGCACTGGCCTGGAAAGGCGGCAACCAAGGGGCTCCTTGGCCTATGTGCCAAACATGAAATGTTTGGGCCATGGGTGGAAGAACAAATCCATCTCTATGGCTCCCCCGAGGTTTTGGCCAAGGTCTTCCTCCACCGCCTCCAGGACTTCCCGCACCACTTCGAGGGTTTAAAGGACTCGGGGTTCTTAACCTACCTCCCTTTGTGCTACAAGGTTGGTATGGTCATTCCCCTGAGCAACCCTTGGAGCAATCCGGATGATACAACCTGGCAGCTCGTTCCGATCCCAAGTTTGGACACCCCAACAAGTTGAGAAACCCCTTGAAGGGTCTTAAGGTGAGGTGACTCCCTTAAGCTTGCAAGCCGCTCCAGGGTGAGGAGACTCCCCTTTCCAGCTTTAATTCAACGAGCCAATTTGGTCACAAGCCTAAGTCTGCTCAAGGTGAGGTTACTCCCTTGCTCTACAAGCCAACAACGTGAGGAGACTCCGTGGACTTGGAGAAGCTACAAGGTTGAGATACCTCCCTTGCACCCTTTTGTTGCCGCCTAGCTCAAAGTGAGGAGACTCCTTGGAAGGTAGGCTGAGGGCAACCGCAGTAGGCAGGTGAGCTCGACCAGTCTGTGCCGAGGGTGCTGTTTAAGGACATCACCTGATGTCAGACTGGTCTAGAGAAACTCGCCGCTCCCAAAGTGGACTAGGCTCAGAACTCAGGGTGAGGTGACTCCCCTCAAACTTCGTCTCACCCTGACTCGAACTGGGCTCAGCCCAGCGGACCGACCGCTCGAGCGTGATTTTCAATCCAACCCAGGTTGAGAAGGTCTCGCCTGAACCGGCCTCTCCCTTGGAGCCTGAGCAGGAAGAGGTACTGACCTCTCCTAAGCAGGAGCCTGCCCAAAGCTCCCAGGTTGAGGTTACCTCACCGGCGCCCAAGCCGGATACAGAATGCCCGGCTTCCAAAACACAGGTTGAGAAGATCTCACCTGAGCCAGCCTCTTCTTTGGTGCCTGAGCAGGTTGAGGAACCCTCACCTCACCCAGATCCTGTCCCCAGTGCCCAGGTCGAGGCAAACTCACCGGCCACCACCGGAATCAAGGGCGAGGACATCAGGGGGGAACCAGATCCGGAGGTTCCCTTGGAGCTTCTTTTCAAGCAGCTCCTGAAGATCCCGAGATCCCTCCGAGGCGTGTCCCTAAACAAAAAAGGCACGTCTGGCACGCCTTGGACTACTTACACTCCGGCGGAGCTGGAGGACGAGCTTGGAGGGGTATGGGCCGTATTGGGGGTAGGTGGCAGTCGTGTCACCTTGGAGCCCCCGGCTCAATGGGGACTTGGAGCCGAAGTTCAGGTCCTCAAGCTGGGGCTCGCCGAGGCCATGGACCAGGAGCAGATTTTTCTGGAGGGATTATCCAGAGATTTCACCTTTATTCCTCGACCGGGGTCCTCTGGTGAAGTCCTGCTCACCTTGTCAGAGAATGGCCATGGCCGGGGTTTTTCCCTTCGTGCCCGCGCGGTTTTCTACAGGCGGGTCATCCCTGTGGCTTCTCCGCAGGGAAGGCTTAGGACACTTGATGTCCCGGACCTCCTGGCCTTGTTAAGTGTGGTCGCGTTTTTGTGTGCCTGCCATATCCGCTTGTCGGATCTTGGGGAGCACAACGTAGGTTGGGCCCTCCCGACCTTGGCGCGCACACGCGCCGAGAACATGGCGCTCCAAAGTGCAAAGCTGCGCTCGGCCGACTACGTGCAGGTTTGTTTGTACGACGGGGGCCGCTGGAGAGAAGCGCAGCACAAGCACTGGCCTGGAAAGGCGGCAACCAAGGGGCTCCTTGGCCTATGTGCCAAACATGAAATGTTTGGGCCATGGGTGGAAGAACAAATCCATCTCTATGGCTCCCCCGAGGTTTTGGCCAAGGTCTTCCTCCACCGCCTCCAGGACTTCCCGCACCACTTCGAGGGTTTAAAGGACTCGGGGTTCTTAACCTACCTCCCTTTGTGCTACAGGGTTGGTATGGTCATTCCCCTGAGCAACCCTTGGAGCAATCCGGATGATACAACCTGGCAGCTCGTTCCGATCCCAAGTTTGGACACCCCAACAAGTTGAGAAACCCCTTGAAGGGTCTTAAGGTGAGGTGACTCCCTTAAGCTTGCAAGCCGCTCCAGGGTGAGGAGACTCCCCTTTCCAGCTTTAATTCAACGAGCCAATTTGGTCACAAGCCTAAGTCTGCTCAAGGTGAGGTTACTCCCTTGCTCTACAAGCCAACAACGTGAGGAGACTCCGTGGACTTGGAGAAGCTACAAGGTTGAGATACCTCCCTTGCACCCTTTTGTTGCCGCCTAGCTCAAAGTGAGGAGACTCCTTGGAAGGTAGGCTGAGGGCAACCGCAGTAGGCAGGTGAGCTCGACCAGTCTGTGCCGAGGGTGCTGTTTAAGGACATCACCTGATGTCAGACTGGTCTAGAGAAACTCGCCGCTCCCAAAGTGGACTAGGCTCAGAACTCAGGGTGAGGTGACTCCCCTCAAACTTCGTCTCACCCTGACTCGAACTGGGCTCAGCCCAGCGGACCGACCGCTCGAGCGTGATTTTCAATCCTATAATGGTGCCCCTGTGTCTCGCCAAGGTCAGGAACACTTTCTGTTTTCTCCTTTGTGAGTTTTAGAGAACCTTAGGTGTAGCTGTGAACGGTAGGAGTAGGGAAAAGTTGTCTGTCTGTCGGTCGCTGCGCTCACGCTTCCTGTCTCACCTTGCGGTGAAAGTGATCAGTGTCAGAAGCGTGTCCAACCGGAGTTTTCCTCACGAGTTTTCACGAAGAATGGTGTTTCCCTGAACTTTCCTGAAGCATGATGAACATCAGAGTGTTTTCAGTTTGTTTGCTGTGAGAGCGGACTTCTAGACGAAGTCCGGGGAACACCTGGGCCGTGTAGCAGAGTTGCCAGTGCAGAGAAGCCGTTAGGAGTCCTTAGGACTTACCTCGGAAGTGAGTGTGCTGAAGTCTCTGTCCGCGCCCCGTTTCACTTTGGCTCAAGACTTGCACTGCGTGACAAGCGCGTGGTGAACAGTTGGTTGCGACGAAAGGTGTAAAAGTGCTGTTAGCTTTCACTGCTGTAGCCTTGCGTGACGTAGTCAGTCAGTCGGCTTGCACCTCCTTTTACTAAACCTAGAAGTGTGCCTCAAGGCGCGTTTGGGTTTTAACGAGGAAGGAGGAGAGGAAGCTTGAAATGGACGAGAATGAAGGCGACGATCCGCTAGGAAACCTTGGATCCTTTGTTCTCTTGGCGCATCACTTCACGCGTGCGTGTCGATGTTTTATAGATCCTAGGTCAAACGAAATTTTGTAAGCAACAAAATTTTGGGCCATGACAATCTTTGCGCTACTCTTAGTAGTGCTCTACAATCCTGACTTTTAACAACTTTCAATCGCTGTTGCATGATTTCGTTTCTCCTGTCGAGCAACGATTTTTAAACCATGCGGTTAAACGGACACTTGGTCATGATTGAATCTGCAACCATCGAAGCTGTCTCGAGATCGAGCCAGAAAATTTTTTTGATTTGGGGGCTCTCTAGAGGCTTGTAATTCCGTCTAACAGGCCTGAGCCCTCCGTAACTCGGTGTTGCTCTTAGAGCACCGTGCAAGAGCCCCGCCGGGGGCTCGGATGGATCCGAGCTCGACCCTTGCGGCCGAGTCGTCTTCCAGCGACACTCAAGAGGCCATTTCGGCCCACCTGCACGCAGTTCAGCTTCAAGTTAATTCCCTTGAACAGCAGCTTGCCTTGCTGCGATCAGAACTGCAGGAAGTTCGCCAACAGCTTGTGCACCTTGAGGCCGAAAGATACCAGCACTCCCTTCGCTTGGGGTGGCTGGAGCAACTTGTGCAGCGCGTTTCACGCGCTTTCCGCTTTGCGTGATTGTGCCTGCACTGGGGTACTTCGGGGCTGTAGTAGAATGGGGGATGATGAGAACAGCTCCCTCCCTTCGAGTTACGGGCTTCACCTGAGGTCGTGCCTGCGAGACTCGAGGTCTATTTGGAAGACCCCTTGGAACAATGCACTCGTTGCTTTTGACCCTAAGCCCCGCTTGCCGCCTCCTCTTGGACCTCTTCCACTTGTAGTCCCAGCGAACCCTTCTGCTGATCAGCCGGCCGTGCCGATCCCTCGCTTCATCAGGTCGGAAGGGCTTGAACAGGTGTGTGCTAAGATGGCCAAATTCAAACACACTTCATGGGAAGTTATGATCAACGAGGAAAGAAATCTTGCCGTGAATAAGTGGCTCAGCCTGGTCATGGTCGAGCCCTTGACCTTCGGTGTAGCTAGGAACTTCTACGCCGGCAAGGCGTCGGGGATCTCTTCAGGATCACTTGCAGACAGCATTTCGGATTGCCTTGCTGCCAAGGCCACTTCGACGATCAATGCCAGGGCGAATTGCTTGTTGCGGTTTGTTTCTTGGGCAAAGGGGAACATGCCGTTTGTTTTTCCCTTGACCGAGCATGCTGTCTACGCATACTTCGAGGAAAGGAAGTCCACAGCAGCGGCAACTTCGTTCAGGAGCCTTCTTTCTTCCGTTGCTTTCGCTCAGCATGTGGTAGGCCTGGAAGGGTGTGACAAGGTTTACACTTCGGGTCGCGTCCGCGGCCTTGCGTCGAAGCTTTACATGCAGAAGAGGAAGCTCAAGCAACGGAATCCTCTGAGGGTCTCCGATGTCATTCTTCTTGAAAGGATTTGTTGCAAGCTTGAAGACAGGTCGTTGCGTCGTTGCAGGACCGTATCGCTGCAGGTTTCTTTCTTTTCTTGATTTATGCAAGAGCTAGATACAGTGACGGGCAAAATGTAGCATCGCTGACTGATTCGCCGCTCTACTTGGAGTGCAGTGTGGGCAGGTCTAAGACGAGTTTCACTTTGGAACGCAAGACCAGGTACTTGCCAATGGCTGCCAGGAAGGTGGGCATCAAGTGTGCATGGGCCGATGCGTGGCTTGAGGCTTTGTCAGAGGCGGGTCTTGCGATCAAGCCGAACGACCCGTTGCTCCCCTGCCCTTCTTCGAATGGTTCGTGGAAGATGATCCCGCTTCCGTGCGATCAGGCTTGCTCGTGGCTCAGGAGCCTGCTGGGGAACGCTCAGAGCGATCCCTACCTTGCAAATGTAGGAACACATAGCCTTAAGAGAACCTTGCTGAGCTGGGCAAGCAAGCGTGGTCTGCCCAGAGAACTGAGGGCCCTCTTGGGGTATCATACGTCCCGAGCCTCGGGCGCGGGATCAGAGCTCATCTATGAGTCCGACGCCCAGTCGGCTCCGCTCAGGGCTTTGTCATCTATGATCGACGAGGTGTCGTCCGGGGCCTTCAAGCCCGACAAACCAAGGGGGCAGCAGCTTGCTTCCGAGCTGTCGGCGAATGCCGATCCCCCGGGCGATGAGATCGAGTCGTCAGACTCTGAGGGCTCCGAAGACGAGGAGGAGATCGACCACTCAGGGGACGAAGCTTGTGTTGCCGAGGCTTTGGACTGGCATGGGAAGGTCGATCTTGACAAGATTGATCCCTCGTGTGTTTTCTTTCGGCATCGCCAATCCAGGGTAGTGCACATCACTGCCGACGAAGCCGGTGCCAACCTAGGCTGCGGTAGGACCATTTCGGGTCAGTACAGGAAGCTGGAGGCGCGACCCGCAGTTTTGCATCCAAGGTGCAAGCAGTGCTTCAGGAGATACTTGATTGTGCAGCAGGGCACATGACTCTGCATCCGGCTCGTGTCTGCAATTTTGTGCAAAATGGTGATGTCGTGCACGTGCGCTCCGCAAGCCGGTCAAGTGCTGTCATTAGTGGTATCGTGCAAGAGCAGAGATCTGGCGGATGTCGTGTCCTGCAAGATGAGTGACTTGAGAAAGAGCAAAGCCCTCCTGCAGCTGCTTTCAGCTCGTAGTGGTCCAAGCAGCACACCATGGCGGCCTTCTCCGAGTCGGGGCCAGTGTTCAAATCACGATGTGCCCAGGTCGGTTTGGCATCTGCGGATGTCGAAAAACTCGAGAAGGTGGGTGTGGATTCACTCGCAAAGGTCGCTTTCATGACGAGCTACACGCCGGGCTCTGGCGATGACAAGGACCTCATTGCAGCGTTCGAGTCGGCCCTCGGGACGCCGCCCTCTGTAGGGCAGAAGAGCTCCTTCCGAAGGTTATTTCATGAAGCATATGCTGTTACCACTTCGGAAATGAAGATGCTTGTGGAGCGGACGGATGAATCCATCCCAAGAAAATTGAGCGTCCCAGAGAGATCTGAGAGATTCGAGGTAGTGAGCAAACGCCTTGTGGGCCTTTCGATCAAGAACCGTCTTGAGCCTGCCGACAGCCTCGTCGACTCCTTCGTGTCCCAGTATGAACAGGACAAGCTGCAGTTTGTCCCGTGGGAGAAGCTTGTTTCCAAAGAACAAGAGGCCTCAACAGGGGCAAAGCGAGAGCCTTTCTTCTCGCTGGACAGTACGGGCAAGCTCAGGTCGGAGACGAAGGTTGAGGTCCGTGCCGATACTAGCACGGAGCTGCTCTTGCAGCTCGCGCTTCAAAGGCGCGGCATCGCTATGGAAATGGCGAACATCCTCGACTACCATCGCCACCACATGTGGGTTGAGCGCCTTCTTGCGGCGCGCCTCGACGCACCTCCGTCGACGCACATGCAGCCAACACTTGATCAGTGTCAGCAAGCTGACAGGAAGCTTTGGCAGCTTCTCGGAGAAGCGACTCGCTCAGGCATCCAGCTCAAAGCTGGGGGGCGTCCATTGGACGCCATCTTCGAGGACACATGGCAGTCGCCAGAGGTGCTTCATCTGCTTCAGCCGATGCCTCGGGCAGCAGGCGCTTCAGTCACGCAGCAAGTGGCACCGCCGCCGAGGCCGCACGGGCCGGGCCCGTATGATCGTCCGGGCAAAGGCCGAAAGGGCACAGGGAAAGGTGCCAAGGGCACCAAAGGCAGCGGGAAAGTTCCTGCCGCTCTTGCGGGCTGCAGATCTTGCACCAATGCAGGTGAAAACATATGTTTTGGGTATGGACTCAAAACGTGCAGGGAAACTGTGACTCGTGGTCGCTGCGTGCGCGGATTGCACATCTGCGCATGGCCCAAGTGCGGCAAATCGCATCCTGCGCTGGACTGTCCGTTGCGTGCTGAGGCTCTTAGCCAAAAGCAAGAGTGACAGTCGAAGAGCGAGCCCGGCAGCTCGCAGTTCTCGACTCAGAGTCGAGACAGCCCAGGCTTAGCTGGGCAAAGTTTTGCACCGCCGCAGGCTCCGCCTGTGCCGAACAGTTCTCCTTTAGCAGTTCTTGATCCGTGTCAGCAGAGTGCTAGTATGGATTCAAGCAAGTTTTCTTCACTTTTGCAATTGCTTCGGAGCGCCAATTGGCCCAACTCTGTCTTGCAACGCAAGTCTGTTTCTTCAGCGGATCCCAAGCAGTCGGGGTACTACAACTTCGGGCCCAGAGCCAGCTGTCCCCATCTCCTTACAAACGCCACGCTGCAGATGCGAGAGTTTGTCCAGCAGCTGAACTCAGCCGTCAAAGCACTTGTGCCTCAGGCGTCCTGGAATGCAATCTGTGTGGGCCAGAATACGCTGTCGGATTTTCACAGGGATTCCGGCAACCAACGGGGTTCTTTGAACCATACCTTCTCGCTGGGCACCTTTCAAGGCGGCCAGCTCTGGCTTGAAGATGCGGCAGGCACTTCCGAGGCCACGAGTCCCGCAGGCGAGCAGATCCGGGGCAGGGTTGTGAACACTTTTTGCAACCCCACTAGTTTTTCTTGCAACTTGTGGCATAAGACGATGCCTTACACAGGCGAGCGATGGGTCGTGACACTTTATACTCTGTCAGGTGGGCAACCTTCCGAGTTGCTCCCTTTGGGCTTTCCGTGTGGATCCGCCGCTGTGACTTCGCAGTCCTCTGGCGCGCAATCTCCGCCCGAGCCTGCCACTTCTGGGTCTAGCCCTTCGGTCCCCCCCCCTTTGGGCTCTAGTCTTCCCCCGCCCGCCGACCCGCCTTGTAAACGCTTGAGATCCCAGGATGCAAAGGTGTCGCCTTCGCAACATGCAAAGCCTTTGTTCTTAGAGATTTGTAGCGGGTCGGCTATGCTGTCTTATGTCGCCAAGGAGGCAGGCTACACTGTTGTGCCAATCGATTGGCACCACAACAAACAAAGATCCTGTGTGCACACTCTGCAGCTTGATCTCCGCCTCGCCAGCACGTGGTCATTCCTGCGGCGCATTTGCTCCGAATACCATGTCGCTTGGATCCACATGGCCCCTCCATGCGGTACTGCAAGCAGGGCTCGCGAATGTGGGCCCGGTCCTAAACCGCTTCGGTCGCATCATCATGTGCGTGGGCTCCCTGGCCTTTCACAGGTAGATCAAGCTCGTGTTGAGAGTGCCAACTCCATCTACGACAACATGGAGTCCTTCTGCGACTGGCTGCTTCGATTCATGCCTCATATCCCGTTCTCCGTTGAGAACCCGTTGCACAGCTACCTTTGGCAATTCCCGAAGTGGGCCGCAATGGTCCAACGGCACTCCTTTGTCACATTTGACTCGTGCCGGCACGGCTCGCAACGCAAGAAGGCCACGGCCCTTCTCACTAATTCTGACTTCCTGCACTGCCTCTCGGGACCCTGTCCCGGCTGCTCCTCGCATCTCCCATGGGGTAAGCAAGGTCGTACCTTTGCAACCGCTGCAGAAACAGGGTATCCTAAGCTTCTTTGTGAACGGATAATCTCATGTGTGGACAAGTCGGCCACCTTGCGGGGCATTGCGCCGGACCGACTGGCTGTTTCAAAGGTCTCTGCTGCACGCGCCGCTGGTCAGGTGCAGCCAAGAGGGCGCAAGTTCCCACCGATCATTTCCGAATTTGCTTATACCGTTTCTGTTGGCAGCGCGGCAGCCCCCACTCTCAATTCCAAACAATGCTTGTCATCTGCCTGGCACGGCGTCCCTGCAGGTTCAAAGCTCCTCCGGGAGTCAGTGGAGAGGGGAGGTTCGCGACTCCCTGAGGGCAACAAGTTCTACGTGTTCGGAGTGTATCGATCCATGCAGGCTTTCTTGAACGAAGCAAAGCTAGTCGTGCACCCGTTTGATTCCGCCAGGTCGCTCCCAGACGAACTTTTGCGAGTCTTGTTCGACACACTCACTAAGGGTCCGGTCGACACGATGAGACATCGCCTTCTTAAGCTGCAGCACTGGCGTGCCCTTGCCAAACAGCTTGAGCCCGAAGAAGAGAAAATCAGGTCAGCCATGGATCCGTGTGTGAGGAGGGTCCTCGGCAACAAGCGTATAGCGCTCATGAAGAGCGTTGCCGCAGAATTGTCGTGGCCTGACACCACTCTCTTCGATGACCTTGCAGCCGGTTTTAAATTAACAGGGTACTTAGGTCGCACGGGGGTCTTTGCTAGTGACGTTAAGCCTGCCACGATGGACCTTGATGAATTTTGGTCGAGCGCCCCGCTTCGGAGGGAGACTCTTCTTGAAAAGGTCAAGGGCCAAAAGGACCATGACTATGCCGATGAGCTCTGGAACATGACGCTTGAAGAGTCCGATAAGTCTGGGAAGAGCTGGCTTGACGGCCCGTTCGATGTCGACTCTCTGGGGAGCATGTTCCCCGACGGTTGGAACGCCTGCCGGCGTTTTGCAGTATGGCAGGGCAAATGGCGTGCCATCGATGACTTCTCGGAAGCTGCGGTGAATGCGTGCTTCGGGTGCTTTGAACGCGTCACTCTCAAAGCCCTTGATGAAATCTGTTGGCTGTGCATGCAAGTCTTCCGCGCCGCAAAGAAGTCGGGCTTTCTTGATCTGGAACTCAGTTCGGGTGAGAGACTCAGGGGGCCTATCCATACTGCGTGGAAGGACCTCGACCGTGTTCGTCCTCACTGCAAGACATATGACCTTCATGCTGCGTACAAGCAGCTCGCGTTGCACCCTGGGGAAAGGTCAAAATCCATTATCCTGCTCCGGGAGCCCGGCTCCCGCGCTGTCAAGGCCTTTGTGTGCAATACTCTGCCCTTCGGGGCTTCGGCCTCGGTTATGCAGTTCAACAGGGTGGCGTTATTCTTGCAAAGGGTTCTTTGGGATCTGAGGGTAGCTGTGACGTGCTACTACGACGACTTCCCGACGATGACTCCCTCTTTCTTGTCGGGCGGAACGGACAATGCTGTTCATGCCCTCATGGACTTGTTCGGCTTCTCCTTGTCCGAGAAGGAGAAGCCGTTCTCGTGCACTGCAGAAACCTTGGGTGTTGTTCTAGACACGTCTGATCCTGGCATGGGGCACATCTTCGTATCGAACAAGCCTGAGCGGGCTGCCATGCTCGAGGGGTCAGTAGGGCGCATCCTTGAACAAGGCCAGGTGGACACGAGGGAACTGCCTTCCCTTCTTGGTAAACTTCGCTTTGCGGATGCTCAGCTAGTCGGTCGCACGGGGCGCCTGGCCCTTGCTGACCTTAGGCTCTTAGGCGATAAAGGGGGTGTCTTCCAGCTGACTGATTCACAATCGAATGCCTTGGCCGTTCTGAGGGCGAGACTTCTTGCGAGCAGACCCCGCGCCATTGCTGCGAGCCCGCCTTCGAATCCAGTCCTCATCTTCACAGATGGCGCATGCGACCCGTGTGAGGGCGGCTTCACCACAGGCGTTGGAGGTGTCATCTTCATCCCCAGCAAAGGGGTGGCCAGGGCTTTCGGCTGCAGGGTTCCGAGCAAGCTCGTCAAGCAATGGGCCGAGGGCAGGAAACACATCATAGGGCAAGTTGAGCTTTACGCGGTCGTGCTCGCCAGGATCTTATGGTCGAGTTACATCGATGGCGCAAGGTGCTTATTCTTCGTTGACCATTCCGGTGTGTTGAGTGCTTGTATCAACTCGAACTCGATCGATGCATCTTGGAGGAGCCTTCTCCTCCATCTGGAGGCTGCCGACGAAGCACGCCCGTGCTTGCCCTGGTTTCATCGCGTCCCGAGCCAGAGTAACATCGCAGACCCACCGTCGCGTGGCAGATGGGACGAATTGTCGTTCCTCGGGCCTTTCACTCGTGATACGCCGGCATGCTTTGTCACTGGTGAGGCGCTTGAAGCAACGTAACGCATAGTCGAGAGGGGGAGATTGATGGTCACGTTGCACTCGAAAGTGCGATTGGATCTGTTGGCACGCCCGGTGCCTCGACTTAGGTGGAGGGGCACTCTTAGTGCCCGGTGCACACGTTGTGCACTTGTGTTTTCCGCGAAAACTCCCCATGACTCTCGGCTGTGCCGTGAAAACAAGTGTGAGCGTTCTGCATCAATTTCTTATCACCTGTATATATTCGAATCGGACCAACATATGTGGTCTACAATTCTTTATATGTTTTGAAGTGGAGATATTTGATCGAAGTATTTATACTTGATCCAAATATGTGATTGTCATGGATGACCGGATCTATAAGCATCACTTCACGCGTGCGTGTCGATGTTTTATAGATCCTAGGTCAAACGAAATTTTGTAAGCAACAAAATTTTGGGCCATGACAATCTTTGCGCTACTCTTAGTAGTGCTTACAATCCTGACTTTTAACAACTTTCAATCGCTGTTGCATGATTTCGTTTCTCCTGTCGAGCAACGATTTTTAAACCATGCGGTTAAACGGACACTTGGTCATGATTGAATCTGCAACCATCGAAGCTGTCTCGAGATCGAGCCAGAAAATTTTGATCCCACCCAACCCGCCCTGGGGGGAGATTGATGGTCACGTTGCACTCGAAAGTGCGATTGGATCTGTTGGCACGCCCGGTGCCTCGACTTAGGTGGAGGGGCACTCTTAGTGCCCGGTGCACACGTTGTGCACTTGTGTTTTCCGCGAAAACTCCCCATGACTCTCGGCTGTGCCGTGAAAACAAGTGTGAGCGTTCTGCATCAATTTCTTATCACCTGTATATATTCGAATCGGACCAACATATGTGGTCTACAATTCTTTATATGATTTGAAGTGGAGATATTTGATCGAAGTATTTATACTTGATCCAAATATGTGATTGTCATGGATGACCGGATCTATAACTCAAACTCCTTCAACACCAACTCAGATTCCCCATAGGCGGCAAGAGAGTTGGACCCATGAAGTCTAGGGTTCGCAGCAACCCACTCTCCCGCAAAGACGTGGAAAAAGAGGAGGATGAGACTTGGGACAGGGAGTCTCGCTAGGTTGGTGGTGTCTTCCTGGTTGGGTTTCCCAATCGAGCCTTTTTCCGATACCATAGAAAATTTTGCATCACAAGAGCCACGACTATTTTTGGTTGATGTGAATCCTTTTTGAAACCAAGTAGAAGCGGTGCCACCCAGCGAGGAGGCAAACTAGCAGCGGCAGTTTTGTGAGTTGTGCTATCAGTCCACACCGGCTGATGCAAACCAGCGAGAACTGGTGTGCTGCACTCCTGCAAAAAAGGCGTACCATCTGAGGCGAAACCGTTGGGTGGTGTTGCGAGTCATGCTCCACATGGGTGTGACAGCAGTTAACCTGAAGAACACAGGAACAGGCAGTAGAGACCATTCCTGGGGTTTGGCCAAGTTTGGAAGAGGCGGTCCTTTCGGCGGTCCACGCCCATGGCTTTAGACGTGTGCTCCAGAAACCCTACTCAGCAGACACAGTCCTCAATCATCTTATGGAAGACATGGTCTTGTCCAAGAATGCCATGGTGCAAGTGGTGCACAATTCCTTTGACTTTCAAGAGTGGCTAGCTGCTGAAATCAAGCTTCAGGAGTGCATTGAAGGCTTTGGCGCTAGAGCCAGAAACATAAAAGCTGCAAAACATCGCTTCGAGTCGCACAGCACTCCGTTGGCCAGGCTTCTTCTGTACCTTCCGTCCTTTGTAGCCGTGACGCAGCGGGTGGCCAGACACGATCCGGTTCGCTGCCGGAACGGTCGCCGCGGACTGGCTATCGAACATCACCCCCGGCTTATCATCTGAGATGCTGTGTGATGCATGGATGAAGGTTTGTTTCTCATCAGGCTGGTCGACAAGGAAACATAGATTTGGCGGAAATGGACATCATGTGCACAACTTTGCTGAGCGTGTGGTGTGGCTCTTCATCCGTGGGAACTGCAAGGCTTGTGGCCAACTGAAGTTGACTTCGCCTGGCGAGTGCCCCCCTGGGTTTGGGGGGGGTCTCTCACCGCAGCACGGTTCACCCACGCCCTAGCCAAGAACCAACTGACAATAAGAAAGAAGAATTGTCGCAACAGGCTAAGTGGTTGTTGATGCATTACTTATATATGATTGAGGGGGGCGAGGGAGAGTGCATTCTAAAGCCACGAATGGACGTAACATCTGTACCTTTGCACACTTCAAAAGACACCCCGCATGGTATGGGGATGATACTTGATCTCTAACTAGGGCAGCCCCGTCTCAACCTGAAGTCATTCTCGCAGTTTTCTGAAACATCGAAACATGCGACCTGCCAGCACCAGCCGCCGGAGATCAAGCCCATGAGCCCACCAGAACCTGGGCCGGCACAACAAAGAAAAACACTGGATTAAGCAATGGAATCCACAATGATGAGTGTCAGTGTGAGTCAGCATTTTTTCCACCAGGATGTCAGGATGCTTCCCCCCCCCCCGACATTGCAAGACTTCAGTAAGCTAACCGCTGCAGGTCGAACTTCTGCTGCGAGAAACAAACTGGACAACCCCCGATCGATCAACGATGACGACCGCATTTGCCGGACTTGTCATAGTCCAACTTGGAGATCTCCTTTAACATGCTGACTTTGTCACGCCACCGATCGTCTCGACCTTGAGCTGCTTCTGCCGACGTCCCCAGCAAGGCATCCGCCTCTCGACGCTGCTGGACCTCCCATTTCGATCCTCTGTGATTCACAGCTTGTCGGATGAACGATGATATGATGGGCTCCTCTTGCCTGAACTGAGGACTCATCCAAATGGCTAGCTTGCGCCTGCAGACTGGCTTGAACTTGAGAATCAACCCACTGTTGTCCGTGATCGCGCTGACTTCCACAACAGTCTTCCCAAAGAAAGCGGCCACCCACGCCAGAAGCTCTGCTGGTTCAAGAGCATCTCTCACCACGAGAACATCTGCTGAGCTCCAACACTCGTCAGAATTCTGAAGGCTGATATTGTTCGCCATCAAGATTGCGCTCACGTCATGGAATACATCTTCCGCCAACCGCCAAACAGTGCCATGGAACTCGGCCAAGCACAGCTGCAAATGATTTTTGGAAGCAGCTTTTTCATTCTTCTGTCGCTTCTTCTTCAACGTGGCATCCAGCTTGGCCACCTTGGCCTTGTGACTCGCAGCGTTTTTCTTCAGCTCGTTTGTGATCTCGCGGTCCAGCAAGAGATTGTCCTCGTAGGCTTCCAGGAGGCGCTCCGCCTGCTTAGTCTTTTGCTTTTGCAGAGCTTCTTCATGGCCCTCATTCCAAGTCTCGAGCTCCATAGATGAAGGAAAAGCCAGATCTGCTGATTGCCGATCACGATCCACGCCCTCCTGGACATCCGTTCGTCGCTTCTTGAGCCAAGCGGCTTGAGACTCAGCGTTGGCACGGATGCCACGGCGGATGTCCTTGTCGACACGGGCTGCGCCTCTCTGCCGGCAAGCCGACCCTGGAGAGCATTCCGAATAGAGCTTCTGAGCCTCTTGGCATAGAGTCTTCTCAGCTTCAGGGCTGATGCTCAAAGTGGCGAGCCTGATGGCCCGGACCTCATGTTCCACCGAAGCCGGAGACTTCGCAGTCTGGGCGCGGTCCTGCCGGCTGAAGGTCTGTTCCAGACCGCTCGTCGATGCCTGCATGCCAAGTAACGAAGCAGTACGGGAAGCACGTCGCTTGCTGGGTAGGATGCACGCAAGGACTTGCGATGTTGTGTTTTCTTCATAACCTGCGCCCATGCATCCTTGCTGCTATCACAGCCATTGTTCACCATGTTCACTGCCAAAGGCCGCAGCCTGGAAAGCTGCTCCATCAAGCCGACGGGGTTCACATTGAAGACTTGAGCTAGTCGCCTGGCCATGTCTTGAGTTGTGTCCTGCAACTGCGACGACGGAAGATGGGACTGACGGAGACCTGAAACCGAGAAGAGACCCATGGCATGGAAGACATCGTAGTCCGGGAACTCAGTTTTCAGCACCTCCAGGGCAAGTCCAACAGGCCATCCTCGCCAGCGATGTCTGGATGTGCTCATCGTCCAAGCTGCAAAGTCGCCTGGCCTCCCCCTCTCTCTCGCCAACCGAAGTTGACTTCACCTGGCGAGTGCCCGGGGTGGTTTGGAGGGGGGTCTCTCGCCGCAGCGGGGTTCACCCCTCCTGAGCTGAAGTTAACTTCACCTGCTGCTGGCCTGACGTACAGCAGTTGCTGGGCCCCTGTGGCCTGACGTACAGCGGTTGCTTGGCCCTCGGCGGCCTGACGTACAGCGGTTGCGCTCTAATCTCTCCCTCCCCTTCACGGTGAGTAGCAGAGGAGGCCTGATGTATAGTGGCTGCCATATCATGAGCATCGCTGAGCTTGGGGGTTTTCCCTTTTGCTGTCAACACAGGGAGCTTCCATCATGCGTGCGTGAATGAGTTTTATTTCCCGCCGAAAGTGTAGACAAAGTTTGTCGAAAAAGGAAAACAGTGTTTTCACTTGCGTGTTGTGAACACTAGACTAACTTTGCCGTGCAGCTTTCGGCTTGAAGATAGGATCAGTGATCCTAGTTTTTTGTCCCACCCTGGTGGGCTAGTAGTCCCTTTGATCTAAAGTGATCTTCTAGTAGAGTAGCGGCGGGCTAGTAGCCCCTTTGATCCAAAGTGATTTTCTGGTAGAGTAGCGGTGGGCTAATAGCCCCTTTGATCCAAAGTGATTTTCTGGTAGATTAGTGCTGGGCTAGTAGCCCCTCTGTCGGGCCGGTAGTTTCTGTAGTGCCATGGACGGTGCCGTAGCAGCGCTACTGGCAGGCAGGCAGCAGTGCTGCCCATGCCTTTCATCCGAAACTTCAGGGCAGGGCCCCGAAGCTTGAGACCCTCATGCAGTTTGCTCACTGTTTAGTAAGCGGTGTTGTGCTGCTCGGTGTCGCTCTGCAGCGGCACTGTTGGTGGTTCTGCAGATCGGCTTCTGCAAGCAGCAGTGCTGCACGTAACCAGGCAGCAGTGTTGCCGATGCCCAGTATCATACGCCTTAGGTCAGTGCCCCGAGGCTACAGGTTCTTGTTTTCATGCTGCAGGCGGGAAGGCAGCAGCGCCGCCTACGCCTCGCATCCTAAACCCCAGGGCAGTGCCCTGCTGTAAACAGCGTCCTTGCAGCAGTGCTATTGGTGGTTCTGCAGTTCAGCTTCTGCATGCAGCAGTGCTGCAAGTAACCAGGCAGCAGTGCTGCCGATGCATAGCATTATAAACCTCGGGTCAGTGTCCCGAGGCTCCAGGTTCATGTTTTTGGTGCTGCAGGCCGGCAGGCAGCGGCACTGCCTACGCCTCGCATCCCAACGCCCAGGGCAGTGCCCCGAGGTCCCCTTCCCGGCATCTGCTGCTTTGTAACAGTGTCCCTGCAGCCGCCCTGTTGGTGGTTCTGCAGTGCAGCTTATGCATGCAGCAGTGCTGCGAGGGGGCAGGCAGCAGTGATGCCGCTACCTTGCGTCCTTAGCCTCAGGTCAGTGCCCCGAGGCTTCAGGTTCATCCGTTTAGTACTGCAGGCACGCAGGCAGCAGCACTGCATACGCCTCGCATCCTAAACCCCAGGGCAGTGCCCCGAGGTTTCCGCCTTGCAGGCATCTGCTGGTTAGACAATTGTGTCAACAGTATTGTGGCTGCCCATTGCCACTTCTGCGGCAGCGCCGTTGGAGGTTTTGCGTGCAGGTTCTGCACGAGAAAGTGCTGCGAGCAGGCAGGCAGCAGTGCGGCCGATGCTTGGCATCCTAAGCCTCACGTCTGCACCCCAAGGCTCCACGTTCTCATGCATTCTTCTCTTGTTGGGTGCACCTGCTGGCTTGTGCCTGTGGCAGTGCTGCAAGCACGCACAAGCAGCGCCGCGTGTGCTTGGCCCCCCTCAGTGGGGAGGAAGATGACACGTTAAGTTACGGTGGAGGCTTAAGCACGTCCTTGCCTGAGAAGGGCGCGTCAGAGAGAAAATGGAGGCCAGTGGCTACGCCTACCACAAGGATGGTAAAGACAAAGGCACGGGTAGTTTTGTTCGCACCCTAGCGAAGGGATTAAACACAGGAAAACGCGGCCTCGGCCTGCCAGTGGGAAAGCGCAGGGCCAGCGGCTGCTGCAGCCTCCACGTACGTCGTCGGTCCCGGTGCAATGCCACCTCCTAGCATCACTGTCCGGCAGAGCCATGGACAACGCAGGGCGCACGTGCAACCGGAGTCCATACTGGCACTGTAGCCTTGCAGTACTGGGGTTAGTATACCCTTTGGCCAGCGGCATGCACCGAGGCGTCTTCGGCAGTGCCGTGTCGCTTTGCTTTTTGTTCGCAGCGCAGTCTGCCAGATATCCTCGAGCAGGCCTTGCGAGAGGCATGCAATCAAGAGGTAAGTTATCTCTTGTGGGTTGTGAGCAGTGCCACCCGCGTCGTTGCGGAGGACGTCAGTGACGATCACTCCGATTTCGCCGTTGACTGAGCTCTGGGAGGCCTCGGTGGGGTCTGTTTTCCGCCGTGTCTGACTCACAGTGCAGGCAGGTAGTTCCAAGCCTAAAGTGCTCGTAAATGGTGTGCCTCTTGGTGTGAGGACCCGCTGCGAGTCCCTAAGGGCTCCTGCGAGCTGCTAAGGGCCCCCTGCCCGCCTCTTCCTGTGGGCTCGCATTAGTAATGACGAGCTTCTGTGTTGCCTTAAGGCAGTGCCGTGCAGTGCGCGCACAAGGCCCCAGAGCCCGAGCCCTTAATGCAAAGTTTGCATTGGCACCTTGGCCAAAGCTTGGCGTCGCTGGTATCCATTCGCTTCGTCAGTGACGCCAGCACGGACTCGGCAGTGCCGCTTGTCCCTCGATTCCTCCAGTGTGCTCAAGTGGATGTTCGTGAGGATGTCAACATTAGGAGATAAGTTATCTCCTTTTCGCAGTCATAAATATGCTGGATGTCAGCTGGGGGGCAGTGTCCCGAGGCTTGAGGCCGCCCTGCAGGCTTCTTAGTTTTCAGTAAACTGTGTTGTGAATGCTCCATGCTGTCAAGTTTTGGCGCGGACTGCTCCCGCAGGTCCTTCAGTGCAGCTTCGGCAGGCAGCAGTGCTGGCGATGCCTCACTTCCTAAACCCCGGGGCAGTGCCTCGAGGAGTAGGGCCCTCCGCTTGATTCTTGGTGGTTAGTGCACTGTCTGCCAATGCTTGGTGTGGGTCCAGGCTTTCGTGCGGAGTCCGCAATAAGCTCTGAACCTCTGCTCTTGTTTTCCCCCAAGGCAGCCGTGCGTGTAGCAGTGCTACAGGCAGGCAGGCGGCAGTTTTGCCTGCGCATCCTACACCTCAGGGCAGTGCACCGAGGCTTGCACTCCTTCGCCTGCTTCTTGCTGTTTAGTGAACAGTTTGTCAATGCTTGGTGTCCGTCAGGGTCTTGTTGTTAACTCCGCGCTAGGCCCTGCGACCGTTGCTGTTGCAGGGTCGGCCCCCAAAGCATGTTGTTCGCAGCGCAGTGCTGCAGGCACGCATGCAGCGGTGCTGCTAATGCCTCGCCTCATACGCCTGAAAAAAGTGCCCTGAGGTTTGAGGCCTTCAGACTTTCGAGTGTAGCGTGGTTTGTAGCCGTGTTACGTGTCAGCATGCAGCAGCGCTGCTACTGTCTGGCATACTTATCCTCAGGGCAGTGCCTTGCCCAAGCAGGAAGTGTTTTTGCATGCTTCCTACTGCTTGGTCCACAATGCTGCGACGCTTCGTCCCGGCTGGGATTTTGGTGCGAAGTTCGCGCAAAGCCCTGTGGATGCAGCAGTGCTACAGGCAAACAGGTCGCAGTGCTGCCGTTGCCTCTATCCTAAACCTCAGGGCAGTGCCTCGAGGCTTGGAATGTTCACGCGGCTCCCTGCTGTTTCGTGAGCAGTGTGACAACGATGTTGCCGGCCGTGGTTTTGGCGCGGCGTTCGGTTTGGTAAACAGTTATGGCAATGCTTCGTCCCGGTCGGGATTTTGGTGCGAAGTTCGCGCCAACCCTGCGTATGCAGCCGTGCTGCAGGCCAGCAGCAAACAGGCATGTGATGCGGTTTCTTTTCGTTTCGCAAATAGTGTGGCATCGTTTGTTTTGGTGCGGCGTTCGCGTCGAGCACCGCGGCCGCTGCTGTCTTACAATGCAGCGTAAACGTACGGCCGCGCTAATGCCAAGCATGCAGCAGTGCCGCTGATGCCTCGCATGTCAAACCTCAGGGCAGCGCCCCGAGGAGTGCAGGCGGAGCGTGCGGTCCTCATGCACGTTTCTTCCCGTTTAGTAAACAAACGGCCAGGTTTAGTGCAGGTCGCGTTCCTCATGGCTTGAGATCTTCATGCATGCTGCTCACTGTTGAGTAAGCAGTGATGGCGGTGCCTGTTGCCCGTCAAGATCTTGGTGCGGAGTCCGGCTGTTGCTGTTGCGGGGCTCCCAGTTTTGTGCAGCAGGGCTGCCGACAAGCAGGCAGCAGTGCTGCCGTTTCTTCGCATGTCTTCGCATCCTAAACCTCAGGGCAGCGCCCTGAGGCCTGCGACCTTCATGCGGGCTTTCGTACTGGGGGGGGTCTCTCACCGCAGCACGGTTCACCCACGCCCTAGCCAAGAACCAACTGACAATAAGAAAGAAGAATTGTCGCAACAGGCTAAGTGGTTGTTGATGCATTACTTATATATGATTGAGGGGGGCGAGGGAGAGTGCATTCTAAAGCCACGAATGGACGTAACATCTGTACCTTTGCACACTTCAAAAGACACCCCGCATGGTATGGGGATGATACTTGATCTCTAACTAGGGCAGCCCCGTCTCAACCTGAAGTCATTCTCGCAGTTTTCTGAAACATCGAAACATGCGACCTGCCAGCACCAGCCGCCGGAGATCAAGCCCATGAGCCCACCAGAACCTGGGCCGGCACAACAAAGAAAAACACTGGATTAAGCAATGGAATCCACAATGATGAGTGTCAGTGTGAGTCAGCATTTTTTCCACCAGGATGTCAGGATGCTTCCCCCCCCCCCGACATTGCAAGACTTCAGTAAGCTAACCGCTGCAGGTCGAACTTCTGCTGCGAGAAACAAACTGGACAACCCCCGATCGATCAACGATGACGACCGCATTTGCCGGACTTGTCATAGTCCAACTTGGAGATCTCCTTTAACATGCTGACTTTGTCACGCCACCGATCGTCTCGACCTTGAGCTGCTTCTGCCGACGTCCCCAGCAAGGCATCCGCCTCTCGACGCTGCTGGACCTCCCATTTCGATCCTCTGTGATTCACAGCTTGTCGGATGAACGATGATATGATGGGCTCCTCTTGCCTGAACTGAGGACTCATCCAAATGGCTAGCTTGCGCCTGCAGACTGGCTTGAACTTGAGAATCAACCCACTGTTGTCCGTGATCGCGCTGACTTCCACAACAGTCTTCCCAAAGAAAGCGGCCACCCACGCCAGAAGCTCTGCTGGTTCAAGAGCATCTCTCACCACGAGAACATCTGCTGAGCTCCAACACTCGTCAGAATTCTGAAGGCTGATATTGTTCGCCATCAAGATTGCGCTCACGTCATGGAATACATCTTCCGCCAACCGCCAAACAGTGCCATGGAACTCGGCCAAGCACAGCTGCAAATGATTTTTGGAAGCAGCTTTTTCATTCTTCTGTCGCTTCTTCTTCAACGTGGCATCCAGCTTGGCCACCTTGGCCTTGTGACTCGCAGCGTTTTTCTTCAGCTCGTTTGTGATCTCGCGGTCCAGCAAGAGATTGTCCTCGTAGGCTTCCAGGAGGCGCTCCGCCTGCTTAGTCTTTTGCTTTTGCAGAGCTTCTTCATGGCCCTCATTCCAAGTCTCGAGCTCCATAGATGAAGGAAAAGCCAGATCTGCTGATTGCCGATCACGATCCACGCCCTCCTGGACATCCGTTCGTCGCTTCTTGAGCCAAGCGGCTTGAGACTCAGCGTTGGCACGGATGCCACGGCGGATGTCCTTGTCGACACGGGCTGCGCCTCTCTGCCGGCAAGCCGACCCTGGAGAGCATTCCGAATAGAGCTTCTGAGCCTCTTGGCATAGAGTCTTCTCAGCTTCAGGGCTGATGCTCAAAGTGGCGAGCCTGATGGCCCGGACCTCATGTTCCACCGAAGCCGGAGACTTCGCAGTCTGGGCGCGGTCCTGCCGGCTGAAGGTCTGTTCCAGACCGCTCGTCGATGCCTGCATGCCAAGTAACGAAGCAGTACGGGAAGCACGTCGCTTGCTGGGTAGGATGCACGCAAGGACTTGCGATGTTGTGTTTTCTTCATAACCTGCGCCCATGCATCCTTGCTGCTATCACAGCCATTGTTCACCATGTTCACTGCCAAAGGCCGCAGCCTGGAAAGCTGCTCCATCAAGCCGACGGGGTTCACATTGAAGACTTGAGCTAGTCGCCTGGCCATGTCTTGAGTTGTGTCCTGCAACTGCGACGACGGAAGATGGGACTGACGGAGACCTGAAACCGAGAAGAGACCCATGGCATGGAAGACATCGTAGTCCGGGAACTCAGTTTTCAGCACCTCCAGGGCAAGTCCAACAGGCCATCCTCGCCAGCGATGTCTGGATGTGCTCATCGTCCAAGCTGCAAAGTCGCCTGGCCTCCCCCTCTCTCTCGCCAACCGAAGTTGACTTCACCTGGCGAGTGCCCGGGGTGGTTTGGAGGGGGGTCTCTCGCCGCAGCGGGGTTCACCCCTCCTGAGCTGAAGTTAACTTCACCTGCTGCTGGCCTGACGTACAGCAGTTGCTGGGCCCCTGTGGCCTGACGTACAGCGGTTGCTTGGCCCTCGGCGGCCTGACGTACAGCGGTTGCGCTCTAATCTCTCCCTCCCCTTCACGGTGAGTAGCAGAGGAGGCCTGATGTATAGTGGCTGCCATATCATGAGCATCGCTGAGCTTGGGGGTTTTCCCTTTTGCTGTCAACACAGGGAAAACTAGTACTACCCGAGATTCCGGTTCCAGACGTTGGCTCTCCTTGAGTGAATGTGTGTATCGTCAAAGCGTCAGGACCATCAGTCAAGCCACAACCACAGCAACCAGACGTGACCCTCAAAGCCCGGGCTCCCTCAGGTCATTCGCCCAGCTGCGCTGGGCCTCGAGCTCGGCTCCGAGGCGAAGCTGCCGTCGTTTATTCGTGGGGCTGCCGATTTGGTCTGGGGTGATTTGGTCTTTGGCCGGTAAGAGAATGTCTACTGGGGCTGCCGCTTTGGTGTGCTTTTTGCGTGTGTGTTTTCTCGGGTGATTACTTTCTTGAACCAGGCGTTCCTGCCTTGGGTGTGGTGTTTGCCTGACTGTGGCAGCTGGTTGCCCACACTGTTGATTTCCGGAAGCCATCGTCATCGCTCACAGTGACTTTTCAGTGGTGTTTGCCTGAATGTAGCAGCTGGTTGCGACTGTTGACTTCCGGAAGCCATCGTCATCGCTCACAGTGATTTTTCAGGGAGGCCTGAAGACTCCCGAACCAGTAGATTGAGCCATGACCGCAAGCAAGTGGCGCTTAAACAAGACCGAGGAGAAGACTTGCGAGGAGCATGGAAAAGCGGCAGAAGCAGCCTCTATCGCTGCAGGCAAATCCAAGCAGGAAGCCAAGTCAGATCGGGAGACTGCGAAGAACCAGATGGCTCAGGAGATCAAGGAGGCGAAGGCTAAGCGTGCTGCAGCCAAGGCAGGGCCAAGATCCACCCCTGCTGCCGCAGCCCCGGCGCCAGCTGATCCTTCCGCGGCGGTGGTGGTGACTCCTTCTCCCTGCCACAACACCGGCTACTACACAGCGGTCATCAATGCTCGTGATGAAATCCTGAAGCATCCCATCTTCAGAAACATGATAAGCGAGGCCCCCATGAAGATCAGCGATGCAGTGGCTGCTCATGAGTGTGGGGTGCAGTCTGTGTTTGATGCTGCTGACTGCTCCACCGCCCTGAAGGCCCAGGGTGTGTACAGAGCCGCTGTGAACATGTTCTGGGTGGATATGATGTTAAGTGCCACACCCAACGTGCCCCTGAACTTGAGCCGCACCAAATCCTTCTCAGACCAGTTCTTCCGGAAAGGGCCAGCCCACCTCCGGAACCCGATCGTCATCGCCGTCGCAGGTGCAGACGCGGAGGTCGATCGGATGAAGGGGAGCTGGCAAATGATTTCGCCAGAGGAAATGGTGCACTCTGTCATGCTCTTCGTGGCAGGTCGAATCAACGAAGGAGCTGAGGATAGTGAGCTCCAGCAGTGGAAAGCGATCCTCTTATCGACTCCCGCCCAGTTCGAGATTGTCAGTGGGGAAGACGCAATTTACTGGGCTGCCTACGAGGCCCGTCAACAGATCACCCAAGCCCACGACAGCATGAAGCGCACGGCGCGGCAGATGTGCCATGAAGTGGTCGGCTTCAAGAACCGCAAGGAAGCAGCCATCGGCACACCGCTGAAACACAAGGAATTGCAAGACCTGTACAAGTCCCGTCCGAATGCCACGTCCACGGACACTTACATCCATTAATGAGTACTTTGTACTTTGTGGTGTGCTTGCTTGTACTCTTTTAATCGAAGTTTAGCCGGCACGGGTTAGATTCCAGGAAATCGCAGACGGCTTCATTGCTTCCGCCCTGAAAGTCTACGACCGCATGCTGAATATCCCGGAGGTGAACAGCGTTTTGGACGAGCTGGAGGCGCGGCATGGCTTAGCTTCGTGTTTCAACAGCATGGACAAACTCAAGATCGTGGCCGAAAAGTGCGACAGCAAAGAGCAAAAGATCTGGGTGATGCAGGGGATTCTCGACCTCTTGAAGCAAGGGTCGACTGTGCTCAGGAATGAGGGCGTTACCCAGGCTTGGCTCTCAGGCTCAGCAACTTCTGCCAGTGCCGTCGAGGTCTTGAAATTCAGAAAGTCGTGTGCTGAGTACTTCGTGGAATTTCACTTGCCCAAGTGTGGCTTCGGGGTCGAAGATCTATCATCGCTGAAACGGAAGATGTTCACCCACGAGGATTGTGTGTGTGTTGTGTGTGTTCTCTCTCCCAGCTGTGTTCATTCCATGGTCCTGGTATTTCATAACCATAATTCTCATGCAGGACTATCGAAAGTTCGTCACGCCCATGGCAGCGGATGCCCTTCCTGACAACACCTGGCAAGCACAGTTTGCGAAATCATCGCTTTTGCTGATGAAGCTGCTGGAGGCAAGGGCAGCTAGAACCGACCTATACTAATGGTGTAGGCCTTTTTCCTTGACTTTACTACTCTCGCGCGGGAGGACGTCTTGTACGGGACGGCCCTCAACAGCGCCCTCGTGACGTGTGTTAAGAAAGGCCAGCGTGTATCGCCCCTCGAACTTGTGGAGCTGGAAACATTCGCAGTCAGATTGAAGGCGTGCGTGGAGCAACGGGAGAATGAAGTGCAAGCTGAACGGGCATTGGTTGGCGAGGAGACGAAGGCTGCCGCCGAGGAGACTGAAGAGAGCCAGCTGGCAAGTGGCAAGAAGGCACCTGTCCCCTCGAATTACCAACGAGGGTCCCCAGAGCATTGGGTCGCCACCGCGGCCCAGCAACTGAACGTCTACATCAAGCTCATCGCTGAGCCGGACACCCAAGCAGGCATCGAGAAGGCCATCGTTGAGTCACCGCTGAGCAAGTCTTCCATCGAGGGGGCAGTTGGCAAAAACATGGTCATGCTTCACATCGATGCGGACCTTTTGGGGGAGTCCGCGAAACGGCCTGGCTATCGTGCGCCATCAATCCCTCCGGACATCATCAACAAGCTGGTCTATGGGGCCCTGCGCGGGCGAGGAGCTCGCCCCGTTGGCTCTGCTGCTGAGCCGGATGTTCCTATTAGTGGTGATGCCCTTGTTGTCTGTGATGCTGGGCGGTGTCCTTCTACGATGTTGGCACCTTTCAAGCAGCACTCCAAGCGTGCTGGCCTGAGCCATTACATCGAGCATGCGGAGATCGTCCTCGCTTTGGCCCAGGACTCTGTCAAGGAGAAAAGAGCAAAGAACCGCGGCAGCATTGCGCAAGTCATGCGCTGGCACATCTTGTCGCAGGATCCTCTGGCGAAGATGGTCCCGGAAAGGAAGTTCGATAACTTCCCAGGAACCAACCGGGGAACGATCATCGGGTTCATCGGGGGTCTGTCTAAGCCTCCAGACACATGGATGTCTACCGTGGAGAACAAGAAGGTGGTGTACGGGAATCACATTTTCGGATCCGATGCCAGTGCCATGGACGACGATGACGGCCCGGAGGATGTGGCGCGCGCCGCGCAGCAGATGGAGCCGGTGTTTTTCAACTTCCTTCCTCGGTTGCTCTACGAGAACTTCTTGAAAGCCAACAACGTCATCGGAGTCCTTGATCTGTCTCCAGGACAGGGTGAACTTTGCCGTGCCGCTTTGGACAGACGCATTCCTTACCTGGGAATATGCATGACTGAAGCCCACTCCCTTCAATTGAAGACCGAGATGGTGAACCATTTGAAGACACAAATGGCGACTGAAGGCAGCAGCTTCTACTCGGCAGAGTGGGCTGAGATCGCAGGCAAGTCCAAGACGACGGCGCCAAAGAATGAGAAGCCAGATCCAGCGCCCAAGAAGACGAAGAAGGAAGATGACAAGAACGACAAGAAGAAGAAGAAGGGGGGCAAGCGCAAGCTCCTGCCATCATCATCATCATCGTCATCGTCCAGCGAGTCTTCAGAGAAGCCCCGCAAGGCCAAGAAAACCAAGTGATCGGACAACCTAGCACAGGCCGTGCAGCTTCACGTGTCGTCCATCCGGCTTCACGCGTCGCCCATCACTGATGAGCTTTGCGTGCTGACTTTGTGTGGTGTAAAATATCTTACACAATAAAGTAATATGGGAACGAGCAGGCTTGTCAGGAGCAGTCACGCAAGCCATTTTGGCCTGCATTTTGCCGTACTGCATCCCAGCCGATGAGCTGGAAGCTAGATCGCACACCGTGTCTGCAAAATGCATGCGGGCCCGTCCTTGTCGTGTCGTCGTGTGTCGCATTTAGGCAGATGTACCTGTGACCCGTGATGAGTTGTCATTGCCAGCCATCGACCGGCTTAGTCCAGGAAAGTGAGCAAACAGACCGGGCCACATGGATCTGGATTATGAGCCTGTGAAGACCAGCAAGGCGGCCCGCGGCAAAGTGACCGGCGGCCAGTCCTCTGATGGTAAAAAGAAGAAGCACTGCTTGAAGAAGGTGACCGGCGGCCAGTCCTCTGATGGCAAAGTGAAGAAGCGCTGCTTGAAGAAAGACGGCGCCAAGTCCGTCAAGACTGATGATGATGACATCTTGCTGAAGGACCTGATTCAGCAGTCGTTGAAGGACAGGCCGGAGTCGAGCCGTGCAAAAGGAGGGAGCCTCCGCTTGGGGTCTGATTGCGCCGGCGTGGGCAGTGAGTTCCTTGCACTGAAGATGATCATCGGGGATCGCTTGAAACTCAGGACAGTTTTCGTTTCGGAGATCAACCCTGAGAAACGCAAAGCACTTCTGGCCTTGCATGAACGCTATGATGACAAGCCGGAGAGACCTGGACTACTATAGTTAGCCCAGGATCTAGGAAGGAGTTTTGCGCCCAGGATCTAAAAGGGAGTTTGCGGGTTAGCCCAGCCCAGGATCATCTACGAGGACATGGCCGAGAGGGACGTGGAGAAAGTGCCATCATGCGACATCTACTGCGCCGGACCCCCATGCCCATCGTTTTCCTGTGCAGGGAAAGGAGCTGGCCTCTCAGATGCCAGGGGGCGAGTTCTGCTCTCTTGCGTCGAGTACATCTTGTGCAAGCGACCTGCCTTATCGGTCATCGAGAACGTTCAGGGCCTTACCACGGGCAAGCATCGGAAGATCCTCGATGGCATCACTACAGCCCTCAAGAATGCAGGCTACCGCGTGAAAGCCGAAGTTTTGAATTGCCAAGCGCATGGCCTTCCTCAAAACCGGCCCCGGGTGTATATAATTGCCACGTTAACGTCGGCAGGGGGTCCGAAGTTCAAGTTCCCGGAGCCCATGACGTTGCCAGCGAATTACCTGGAGAGGAGCAGCACACCAAGGTCAGCAAGGTCGCTGCAAAGAACATCGAGAAACTCCAGCAGCAGCTGTCGATCTCGTCGGGTCCATCGGGTTCCAACATCGTGCTCGATGCTCACAGCGGCCGGGACAAATTGAATTTCATGTACGACGTTTCCCCTTGCCTGACCAAAGCACGCAGTGGGTCGCATGGACACTACTTAATGAAGCATGCTCGTTTCATGAACATCTTCGAGATCGGTGCCCTCCAAGGCTGGCCCAAATCAATTGTCCAGTTTATGCAGCTGCATGCCAGTGACCGCTGCTTAGGAACAAGCTTTGGAGACGGTATGTCCATTTCGGTTTTGTGCAGACTGCTTCCTAATGCCTTACTAGCTTCTGGTGTGGTCCGGAAGAAGTGTTTGAATCCAGTATGGGATCACATTCCTGAATGTGGACAGATGCCCGGCGCCGTGTATTCCAAGACCAAGACCAGGCTGTAGGTCTTTGCTCCGGAGAAGATATCAGGATCAGGATCCATCAGTAAAGTAAAGCCTCGATCGCTCATCTCTCCGGAACACATCTTATCATCGAAGCAGCAGGCCATTCATTCGGGGAAAAAGATCGCCGCACTCCAGGACGACAATATGCAAACTCACTTGCCAGCCTGCTTGTCTGCTCGTATGCCCCTTTGTCGGCCAGGCCACTGGCAGCCTGCATAGGCGCTGCATTCCTCATATGTCTGGTGTCTAATTCCCTAAACCCCTAAACCCTAAAAATCAGAGCGAATTGCCACCCAAGACGCCACCCAAGGCTTCGATTTAGGGTTTAGGGGTTTAGGCTTAGGGTTTAGGGTTACCTGCACTTACTTGCAAAAGAGGTTGAGCTGTAGGTTTCCAGGCACGGTTTGGGCTTCAGGGAGTCTCTCCCTGTCCTCTCTCCCCTCTCCTCTCTGTCTCTGTCCTCTCTCTGAGAAACGCATCCACTCTGGATCCCATACAATTATCAAAGCGACAACCTTCTCAAGTCTTTCGGAGACAGACCTCGATTATCAAAGCGACAATTTATGTTAGATCAAAAACGCTCCCGCCCGTGGCGTGTGTCCGGGAGCATTTTTGATTCTCAAGTCTTTCGGAGACAGACCTCGATTATCAAAGCGACAATTTATGTTAGATCAAAAACGCTCCCGCCCGTGGCGTGTGTCCGGGAGCATTTTTGATCAAACCTCGCCTCCCTGAATTGGGCATTTACACGTCATCTACACACATGCATACCTCGACAATATCAAAGCGAACCTTCTACTTGGAGGATCCATGGAGCCCTAGGGTCGAAAGACCTTTCTGCACCCTCGCTATGCAGTCCCTCTGCACCCTCGCTATGCAGTCCTGGCCGCGGGCGGCGAACAGCGCTGGTGGACCGCGGCCTACATGCTACTGGGACTGCAGCTTTGGTTCCCTAAACCCTCGACTGCCGCGTTGGGTAAGAGAATCTGTACTGGGGCTGGTGCTTTTGGGGAAGCGGACGGGCTCAAGGTCTAGGAGTCTCCGAGACTACGCTTCCAGGTTCAAGGCAAGGAATTGGAACGTAAACAGATTCAATTGAGGTAGGGTTGCTGCGCAGGGGTTGTTTAAGCTAGTGTGTAGTAGAAACCTTTCTCTCGCCGGGTCAAAAATCCCCTGCTGTGGGCTGTGCCCTGTCTTGGAAAAATCTTGAGCTCACCTCGTCATTGGAGACGTGAGAAGCATTCAGCCGCAGGGTTGTTTCTCCCCGCAGTTTCTGCAAAATCGCCAATCCCTCTCTATCTCTTGACCGCACTGAACGCAATATGCTCGAGAGCCTGAAGATTCCGATGGCCGTCCACCCCCACCACGAGCGGGCAGCATGCCCTCCACCACCGGCTGAAAAACGGACATTGCTTGCCTTTGGCGGTTTTGGGTAGGGATGTCGTAGATGGTGTCTAGGACTCGGGCTGATGTTCCAGTGATGGCTGAGACTATGGCTGTAGAACAGCCTGAAGTCTTTAAGAGAGTAACACCAGATTTTTTCATAGAATGGGTGGTCACTTTTTGATGTCAATGCCATCAAACGGATGCCTCTGGCCTTCTTGGCGTGCCTGTTGGAGCTGTTTCACGATGACCGCTTGTGCTGCTTGAAATTTGCCAAAGAAACCACGCGTGGTAATAGGCGTTCTCCATGCACGCACATTGTTCCCTCCTAGGGTCCTGCCCGGAAACAAATAGCGTCCCGGTTGTTGCTTGCCGATTCGTCTTGTCCGCCTGGGTTGAAACAGCATTTGTCCTTGATGCGGCCACTGTGTGCGATCTTCTCCCTCTTGTCCGCCTAGCAGTGGCTTGCCGCCTGTCACCCACTGCCACATGACTTGTCCGAAGCCAGATTCCAAAGGCACTTCTCGACACTTGGTTTTTTTATTGACTGGTCGAATGGTGCACGTGGGAAGCTGGCCGTGGGAGGCATCAAGGCCAGCGAACCAGGTGTCTTGCATATTGCACAAGAGTTCGGCTCGCTCGCCTAGCATCAGGCCCAAAACGAACATCACCGCCGCGAATGCACAATTGACGTCACGCAAGAGGACAAAGTAGAAGTGAATCACTTGCTCCACCGAAAGGGCTTCACGCCCTCCTCTTCTGTGCTTAGGCTTCTTTGTTTTCCTGGCCTGCGGCTCCCTACCACCATTGCGTTTTACCATGATGCAAGCAAGCGTAGCAAGCAAGTGTAGCTTTTGCCTTGGGCACAAGCTGCTCACTAGGCACCCTGAGCCAAAAACACTGCGAGCAGCAGGAAAGGGCCTCTAGGGCCTAAGGGTCCAGGAACCACGCAGCCGCAGACAGTTTCGACTCCGCGGGTTCAGTTGTTGGGTGTTGCAGCACTCGCAAACAAGCGATACAACAACCAAGCTACGCTAGCCATTAACGCCCATATTACCTTCAAGCCCGCTCCCCAATTAACGCCCATATTACCTGTAAGGCCCGCTCCCCTACACCCTTGGAACTCAAAGGTCCGATGGCCTCGCATGTGCATCCGCTGATGTCCGAGGACAGCGCCTGGAAATGCAGAATTTGTTGGCTGAAGTTTGAGGGATATTAGGGCACAAGCTCTTGGGTTTTATCCGAAGATGTCGACAGCAATAGCGGTGAAAGCATCCTATTAAACGCCGGTGTCTAGAAGGATCTCCTACATTTACTTAGGATACTTTGTTGTGCACTGGACATTCTGGCTTTTGAACCAGCTGCACTGCTGGAGACCCGGTGGCAGCGCTGATGCTAGAACCAGTGCTGCGAGTGTCGGCCTTTTTGCTCCACCCAAAACTTGCAGTGTACATGTGAATAACTGCTAATCAACTAGCGGCCTGAGGAATTAGACTAAGGCTTTGGGGTATGCTACAGTTATATAAGAGGAGACATTGTTGATTAGCAGTTATTCACATGCACACTACAAGTCCGATGGAAAATCGGTTGAGTCGTAAGGTGGATTCCGGAACGTCTGCCCAACTATCCCGATTGAAAGAGGACCGTTAAATCCAACACCCTGAATGTGGAAACTGATGTCGATGATTCCGGCCTCAGTGAGGTGTAAAAGTTCCTAAACCCTAAAATCCTAAACCCTAAACCCTTAAAATCCCTAAACCCGAAAATCCTAAACCCTAGATCCCTTAAAATCCCTAAACCCGAAAATCCTAAACCCTTAAAATCCTAAACCCTAAACCCGAAAATCCTAAACCCTAGATCCCTTTAAAGGAGAGAACCGAGCGCCTGGTCCTCGTACCAACTCTGGAAGGCCTCACTTGGAAGTTCAGGGGTAGTGAACTGCAAATCCATACTTGGAGGTTTATAAGTATAGCATTGTTATAAGTATAGTTACCCTACTCATAAACCTCCAAGTATGGATTTGCACCTTAAACCCTTAAAATCCCTAAACCCGAAAATCCTAAACCCTAGATCCCTTAAAAACCCGAAAATCCTAAACCCTAAACCCTTAAAATCCTAAACCCTAAACCCTTAAAATCCTAAACCCTAAACCCGAAAATCCTAAACCCTAAACCCTTACCCTAAACCCGAAAATCCTAAACCCTAGATCCCTTTAAAGGAAAGAACCGAGCTCCTGGTCCTCGTACCAACTCTGGAAGTCCTCACTTGGAAGTTCAGGGGTAGTGAACTGCAAATCCATACTTGGAGGTTTATAAGTATAGTATTGTTATAAGTATAGTTACCCTACTCATAAACCTCCAAGCATGGATTTCCCTATTCATAAACCTCCAAGTATGGATTTGCAGTTCACTTGAACTGCAAGTAACTTGCTTGAGGACATATGCAAGGAAGTCATGACAGGCAACCCTAACTTTACAGGGCTTAGTTTCGGAAGTGAACTCGGAAGTGGCACTTCCCAAGATGATTTTGAGCATCATGAGCTGCATCATGAGCAAAGCATCATGAGCTGCATCATGAGCAAAACATCATGATGGGCATCGGGTTTTTCATCGGCTCTCCTTGAGTGAAGTCAACCCAAAACCACAGCAAACCACAGCAAACCACAGCAACCACAGCAACCGCTATACATCAGCAGGTTCTTTGAGACAAGCTGAAAGAACTCCTTGTGCATGTTGCTAAATGAATTCGCTTCCGCCTCCACTGCAGCAGTGTTTCGCAGCCCAGAGGATGACAGCTATTGAAGTACGAACCATTGCGCGACCAGTGTTGCGGGAAGCGAGAATTGGTCTTTGCTGAACGACTTTGCTGGCTGAGTCTGTGTCGCAGCCACTTTGTCTCGCTTTGTACAATTGTTGATTACTTCTCTCCATGTTTCTTCTAGGAACCGAGCGCAGCAGCCGCTGTGACGTTCACGCCAAAAAAAGCCCGAAGAAAGAGTCTCTCATCATTGTACTGAATGGAGTACAAGTTCTACCATTTTCAAGGACACAGAAAGCAACCTCATCATCAAGCTGTGAAGCAGAATTGTTCGCATTGAGTAGAACATGCGGAGAAGCTGTATTTGTCGGAAGATTATTTGAGTTGCTAATTGACATCCCCATACGAGTGGAGATCAGATGCGATTCTTGTTCTGCTAGACAATGGACATAGCGTAGAGGAGTTGGACGACTGAAGCATGTGGATGTAAGGCTATGTGAACTGCAAGATTGGGCACGTGACAATCTTGTAAAGCTTGGAACAGTAACGACTGCATTGAACGTTGCGGATCTGAATACTAAGAAGTTGTCGTATGCCCGAAGGTCATTCCTACTGATCCTACTGTATCATTTGTTACAAGTGGAGTATATCGAGGATGGAAGTATAGAGTACACGGGAGAAAAAGAGTACGAGAAGTATGAACAGGAAAAGAGAAAGAGTATGTCGGAAGTGGTCAGATCAAGAACCTCATCAGAGCAATTCAGATATTCCACTTGCTGAAACCGACTACTGCAGTTTGGCTCGAAGGGAATCAGGAAGCCAACGGATCCCGTGGAAGAAGCACGGACAGTATGGAGGAGAAAACATTCAGTATGTTCGAAGTGGTAATGATTGTCTGCGTCATGTTGCTGTCAAGCCCCGACTTGTGGAGCTTGTGCAAGAAAGTGATCAGGATGCTGAACCTGGCCTATGGGCTAGGAAAGGTGAAAGTATCAACAGCGTCCCGGAACAAAGTGTTTGTCAAACCTACTTGCTATCACGTTCAAGGTGAAGCAAAATTCGGAAGGTTCGAATGGAAGGATAAAGAACAGGCATTAGCCGAAGGATTTCGGCACTGCTATGTATGTTTCCCAGAGACCCGTCCTGGAGTATTTCAAAGCAACTAAGGAGGGGGAAGAGCCAGAATGGAACCACGGAGTGAAGACAGTGATGAATGGGAAGTCATGGAATTCTCAGCGGAGGCAGTATGGAGGACGAGCTGCCAGAAGAAATGCTACTGGTGCGATGAGAAACAATGCGTGCGTCAGAAACCAAACCATACTTGGTGTGCATGCGAGAGTTGCATAGCGGAGTACGCTACGACCAAGTGGAAGAAGGTCTACGACTACGACCAAGCTACCGAAGCACCCGCAGCACAGGAAGCACCTGAACAAGAAGCCCATGGATCTGGAGATGGAGACCATGGATGGAATCCCAGTGTACAGCGCCGAGGAATAGGATCAGGAACAGTACGTAGGCGTGGAAAAGCAGCGATGCCAGATATCGTGCGTACAGACGGAAGCCGCAGCAGTGTACGATCTGAAAAGGAAGAAGATACCGGACGCGGAAGAAAGATGCCGATCATAAGCGAAGAGGACTTTAGGATCGGAAGCCGAGTAGTATCCGGAAAAGACCAGGAGGAAAATCCGGAGATGATTCAGTTTCGTGGAAAGATGGTAACCATGGAAGAAATGGGGAACATGGTCATGCCGGATGAATGCCAGGAATCTTACGAAGCCTACTGCGAACGGGCAGAAAAAGAAGCAGACGAGGAACCGAAAGCCGGTACCCCAGATAGTACGGAACGCCGTTCTGAGGGACCTTTCGCGTAACGAGAATGGTCACCTGGATATCCGTAAGACCTACATCGAGTACACCGTTGAGGATCAGCAGTGAATGTAGGCCGGAGACATAGAAAAAGCTTCACACAAAGACCGGAAAGGCAGAAGCTCAAAAGGAAAGAGCGACAGTGTTTTTGTTTCACTAGGACGAAGTACTTGTTACTGTACGGATGCCAGTGTATGGACGGTCTGACAAACCCCATAATTGGGGGAAGGTCAAAACAGCTAGGAGGGTTGCGCGGAGCCAGGGCAGGAGGTTTGCCCGACCGTGGACCGTTGCAGCAGTACAGCACAAGGACTTCGAGGCAGGGTGTTAAGATTTGTACATAGAACGCCCACACCTTTGGAGAGCCTAGGCTACGGCACATAGAATGTATAGAATAACTATGCAGCGCTTTAGGCTTAAGCAGGAAAAGCGTGAACGCTCAGGGTCTTGCATTTTAACTTTCCCGCGCAACCCTTCACAGGGATTGGCTTGGTCGAGCGTCCAAACGTCAGGTAAAGTTACACATGTTAGGCGCCGCACGCAATCCTTCACAGGGATTGGCCTGGTCGAGCGCCCAAACGCGAGGTAAAGTTACACATTTTGCGGTCGACGCGCAACAATTAGCTCGAACTTGTTCAGTTGGTCGTCTTCTAGGTCCCGAGGCTTTCGCTCACGCATTCCGACCTCCTCGTCCGTCGAATTTTGGGTGGGGTGGTGCCTAGCATCCCACGAAAAAGTGCGTTAGTCCTTTTTCGCATTTTCCTTTCTTGGGCTTGGGGTTTCAGATTTGGTTGTAGTGCAGCGATTTTCGTAGCAGAACTTGAGATACGCTGCTGTTTAGGATTCAGTTCGCATTCTTTTGCTTTTTCGTGCTGTGCAAGAATCAGGTTTTCGCAAGAATTTCGCGCTTTCGCGTCGTGGTCGCCATGTCACGAAACCAAACCAACAAAAGAGGTTGATGCGGAGCCCCGCTCAGGAACTTCCGAAACACGTTGTTTTCACCCACTGTGTTGCAATTCGTCATAGTCATAACCATAAGTTACCTACCAACATCAGACATGTTATTGTATGTTGTGCATATAATTTTTATGTTGTTGTTTTTTTGTTTTTTTGTTTATCGTGCCGATACTTTTGGCACTTGTTGGCACGTCCAGCGTTGCCGCTCGGCTCGAGCACGGTGTGCTGAAAATCACCCGAAACTACCAGTGCAGATGCCCAACATGTTTGTTAATGTTGCATTCCGCCCCACCCATCATGCGAATGTTCAAAATGTGTGATAGCTACCGTCCAACATTAGTTCATCCGTGTTGTTGTACTGTAAGTTTTGTTTAGTCCGGTTGTGTGAACAAGCAATGCTTGCTATGAAACGACGCGCCCATTCAGAAGGTGCAGGTTCGAGCATTTGAAGGCCATGTTCGGTTCGTTCAAAGGATTTGTTTGTCAATGTCTGCTTATCTCTTTCTCTGCAAGGCTCAGATGCAACGCGTGCAAGGAAGGGAAGGTCGGTATGCCGGCAGTGCTTGGAAAAAGGCATTTGGCGCCCCTTTCGCAGGCCGGTCAGAGGAGCGGATTCCAATGGTGTGCCCTTCATGTCATCCATGATTTGCCGTGTACGCCGGCTTGTTGCACAAGGTGTTGGACAAAAGTGTATCCACAAACATCCGGTTGCAGGCAATGTTTCACTTATTAGCTTTTTGTAATCTTTTTTTGGACTCGTCCAGACACGACAGGTGTTTTTGCAGTTCGGAGCTTGGTTCGATTTCCTCTTCGCTGTGCTTGAGGCACAGCTTGGGTGGAGACTGTTCTTGTGTTTACTGTGCTCACTTGCGTCAGGTGATTGCTGGTTGGGCCAAGCATCGATGGAGCGCATGACTGGTACACGTTCTGGTTTTCCTGCGTCGGATTCCCGTGCAGGATTCAAGGAACCGTCGTCGTTGCAATGTTGTGGTTCCCTGCCATGTCTTGTTTTCAGCCGGAGTACTGTAACCCGCGGATGATGACAGCATCAACTATTTGCTTTGCTTCGTTCTGGAGCCTTGCCGCCTCTACCTCGGTTTTGCTGGTAATTTGGGCGAGAAGGTGCGAGTCGGTGTGAGCATGTGATCGATGTGGAAGAATGCACGGTCATCTGTACAGGTGCCAGAGCTCTTTCTCTTCGTTTTCCTGTGCATGGGGTGGCATCCCGACATATGGCGCATGTGTGTCCATTTGTGGCCTTTCCGTTGTGGGCCGGCTCAGATGTGTGGCAATTCTCCTGACAGAGCTGGTCCTTTGTACCTTGGTTGCTCCAAGCGCCATGCAGAACTCGAACGTTATTGACTGTCAATTTCAAAGGCGAGATTCTTGAGTCCCTGCAACCTGCCAACTGCAGCTTCGCCCCTGTGTTGCACTAGTCATCAGTCACTCAGCTCAACGCATGATGATGAAGAGGAGCTGATACAAGCATTGCTGAGGCTCCGGAATTGCCTTGCATTCTGCCAATGGAGCAGGCAGCAAAGGGAGGGCTCCCAATATGTTAGTTCGGAGTGCGTGAAGTCTGAAGGCATGCTGGATCGTGCGGCTTGCTCTTTTGCTTTGCGAGCTTGCGCTCGGCATCCGGACTCTGCGAAGGACGGCTGGGCTGAGAGATTTTTTCTTGCGCCTTTTCGCGCAAGCTCGCCAGGCTGATCCATGACCAGTCTGCTCGTTTCTTCGTTGCCTTGGATTCGCCGGAAGGCCACTGGTCTGTTACTGCTTGTATTTCGTGCTGGCCATTAGTTATGCCCCAGGCCTACCCGGTTTGGTTGTGCAGTCCTTGCAAGTGAGTGGTTGCTGCATCAAAGAGTAGAACGGTCTTGACATTCTGAACCGCGATGCTGACAGCTCAAGCCTGTAAGCATAGCAAACCTTGCGTAGGCTCTTTCCATCTATGCCAGACCTCTATTCCTTGAGCTTGAAGCCACGCATGCCCAGTCCAATCTGTGTTTCCGGTGCGGCGAGGTCAGTTTGATGACCTGAGCAGGCAAGCGGGCACCATCCCAGCATTCACAGGACGGGGAGACACAAAGATCGAGCTTTTATCAAAGATAAACTCGCATGGCCGTGTCCCTGTAACTGTGGGCCTAGGAGGGCAAGAAACTCGAGCTTCACGAGAGCAGCCGCCCAAGTGTGTTCGGGAATCGTGAGGAGACTGAGGATTGCACCTGGTCTGCGGTCCGGGGTTCCTGGCTTCGCTTCATTCGCGGCTCTGCAGGCTCGGACAGTCGAGGCCAAGGCCAGAGCGAGACAGAGGCTCTGGTGCTCTTGCGGCGCTCGTACCTTGCTCTGCTGTGACAGCCGGCTAAGCGCAGCCATGCGCTGCCATGCAGCTTGGAGGCCTTGCAGCTCAAATATATGGACGCCCTTCTTCCGAACTGAGCAGGCTCGATCTGTGAGAAGATGAAGACTGATCTTTTATTCCGAGATGCTGAAAGGCCACATGCCGATTGACACGCTCCCTGGATCTTCTCTCCTGCCCTACAAGCTTCCTGACCGTTGAGCTTCATCATACCGGAACTACAATGCATATTTCCAAATTAAAGCACTCGTGAATTTACAACCAGGCTGTGTGCTGCAGCTTGTGGAAAACCGCATCTGCGTGCCATCATGTCTGCACTTTTTTGTCAAGTTGGCGGGACCACGGAACCTCATGCAGATTTGAGGCGTTTTCAGCTCAAGCACTGACCGAAGTAGCAAAGCATATCAAGATGCCAAGCACCAAACCGCTGAGCAGGTAATTGACTATTCGCATCGGTGCAGCTGTATCTAGGCTATACATAGGTGCTACGTTCGTTTCTTTGCTTCGACCTTAGTTGGACAGTTGTAGCCGCAGCCGCACGAACATGTGCTGTCACGTTCCTGAGGTGGCCTGCTAAGGTGCGCTGTTGGTAATGCCGTTTGTTCGAGACCACTCGTCGGGCCCTTCACCGTTGTTGTCCCTTGCGAGTTGCCGCTTTTGATTGTCATGAACTTACACATACACATACTTACAAATGAGGACACGGGAGTTACTCCAGCAGGACAGCTACAAGCCGCGGCAGGCACAGTGAATTCGTCGTGTGATCACCGGTGCACGCATTGTTTCTCAAAGGAGTAATATGGAGTAACCGTCTTGCAGGAAAGACCACATGCAGGTGGCATTCAAGAAGATGTGGATGAAGAGGAGGAAGCACAGCGTCCGGGAGGCAAGCAAGACGTTTGGCAAGCAAGACGGGAGCAGCTGCTCTTCAGTCAGCAAGTGCATTGGGTTCCCGCTGATCGGCTATCTCGACCAACGCGCCACAAACAAGCTCGTACTGCCATGCAGCCAGGCTACATTCCAGTTGCCGGGTTGCGGGCTCGGAGTCTCCTTTCTTCAGCTCGCCGTTCATGGTACATGCCCCAGCTTGTTAGGCAGCCCATGCCGCAGACGCAGAGAAAGCTCCCGCCTTCAGATGTGGTGATGGTTTTCCCTTACAAGGTCCCGGCTTCCCAGTTGCCTTCCACCTGCGGCAAAACTGCTGCAGAAGTCACACCTTTGAATCGACGGCGCTGTGTTTGCCCACTGGCTCTTTTGTAGCAACGAGTTCACCAAGAGTCTTGAGTGCAAGCCGTGATGAACATTGAGCAACTCATCCCTTGTCAAAACAGACAGTGTAGCTCAGATTTTGGTCGATCGAAGCACTGCAACACAGAAACGGTGTGCCTCCTGTGCTATGGACCAGGCCCCGCGAGGGCCCGTTTTCCAAGTCCAAAAGTGCAAAGTTAGCTACGCAGCTACTGCTGGTGGGCAGAGGTGCAGGCGAGGGCTCGTTTGGTCGGACCTTCGGCTCCTCTGACCGAGCTCGAGGCGAGACGTGTCAAAAGGGGCCAAGGCTTGGCCACCCATCGGCCCATGTCGATCCAGGCAGAATATGCCGAAAATCCGGCTTTCCTTGCAAAGGCCACGGCAGAGAGCCTGCCAGTGATTCAGTGATACAGTGATACCTATATCGCTGCACTGTTAACGAGACATGACCCTGTTTCCCTCGTAGGTGAAGAGCTTGGAAGAAAGGTTCTCGAGCTTTCGTCGGCTCCTTTCCTAACCTTTCCCATGTCATAGAGCAGGTTGATGAGATTTGCATCTGTGTGCAAAAGGCAGAACTTCCCCTGATGGAAACTGCTCCTCGGTCTTTGTTTGGGAGTGTTGCGAGCAAGCAGCGAAGCTGTGCGAAGCTATGCGAAGCTTCTTGGAGCTTTAGGCAGCTTGTGTTGTGTTCATCTCTCCTGTGCTTTGTAATGACTTGAGGCTTCTACCTGGCTTATCTTTTTGGCATCTTCGAGCAGTTGGCTGGCAACAAGGATGCGTTCCGATGCATGTTTGTGCATGGCAAAGCCAATGTTTGGCGCAGGAGCGACTTGCCGCTTTTGCCAGCCACCTGAAGGGGGCATTAGATTTCTGCATTGGGGCAGGCTACGAGAAGGCACAGCCGATGATTTGAAGCTGGCCCTGCCTTTGCCACCATTGTCCAATCGTAGGTTGCCATCGAAGATTTCCACGAGGAGTTCATGGCAAGCATCGAGCGACTTGGCGATGGCTCTACTGCAGAGGCCTGGTGGCCCGGCCACGCGATGTCTACGACAGAACTATCAGTGTGCGGCGTCAATGTCAGCAAACCAGGCTGTTATGGAGGAGAGCAGCGATGCTCTTGTTTGTTGGACTCGAGTCCTTACGAAGCATGTCAGCAGATAGGATGTATGTGTCGTGAAGCTGTCCGGCCGCTTTTCAAGTGAGGTCAGCTTCTCTGAAACAGCGAGCAGAGGCGAAAACGGTCGAAACGTGAGAGCAGGTCGCACCAGTTTGCACGCTGCGAAAAGGGTGATTGCAGGAGCTTGGTGGGTTCCTGACATCGCACTCGTCTATCCATCAATTCTGCGCGCAGGAGGCAGATTCTTATCGACATTTGCATTGATACAGTGTTGCATAAGCTCTGTGTGCCATTCTGATGTGAGGCTATCGTGAGTGATTGGCGTGGTTATGCATGGTCTGTTTTTCTTCATGTGTGCGTAATCAACCAATAAGTTCGAATCAGGATGTCTTCAGTGGCTCAGACTTTGCTGCGCAGACAGGTGGATCCAATGAACACTGAAGCAGATCATCTCCAGATACTTGCACTTTCGGCGCATCTGTCAGTGCCTGCCGGTGCCTGAGGAGTCGGAGGCATAGAATCGTTGGGGCACCAGGGGTGGCCTGTCTCCTCCGGAGAGACAGCGAGGCGAGATTGGTGTTAGTTTTGGAGGGTTTAAGTCGTTGAAGTGTTGCCGAGAACAGCCCCAGCGCAGGACCATGCATGAGTCCCAAGCCTATGGGCAGTGCAAAGCCTAGGTCACTGTTGTTTACTTGGACCGATCTGCTGGCGCGGCTGCTGCCGAACATGGGTTTGTCGGCCTTGCATGTCATCTCTCAGATTTGGATCAAGAAGTCATGGAGTGCCAACTGTCGAGGCACATGACACAAGCCTTCCGTTTTCGCCTGTGTACTTGCTCTACCGTCCTGGGCAATGACCTAAGATGAGTTGCCAGTGTATTCCTTTTATCTGGTTGATGCAGCGTTGCAACTCGCGCTGGAGGCACTACGATGTACTTTATCTCCACAGTGGACCAACGTCGTGATGCTTCGGGAAAAGTTGTGCTTGTGGACCGTGCCGAAGCTGACACTCCGAAGCTGCATCGAAGCCGGAAGCCCCGCAGACCAACGCGCATCTTCGTTGGGGCGATGCTGCGGCAGAAGAGGTGCGAGAATGCAAACTGATCACTAACTGACTAAGAGGGTTGAAAAACATGTGATCAGACACACGTTGTGGCCAGGAAGCTCGTGGGCTACGACAGCCAACAGAGGATCAGATTCGTCAGATGGAATCCTGGAAGGCACACAGTGAATTGAGCCTTGGATGTTGCAGCTTACATGCTGTGTCGTGCGGTCGGAAGGCCAAGCGCAACACCGTGATCCATACTTTGAGCGACACAGGGCTGGCAACACACTGAGCCTGCAGATGCCAAGGAAACAGCAAGCCTGGGGTGTCTGGGATGTAGCCGGACAAGTATCAACTCAGGTCTTGATGCTGTACTACTCGCGAGATCGTGACGAAATCTTCGCCTGCTGCTAATTTGGATGGGGTGGGCAGGCTGGGCCTGTCCTGCACGGTGCCGATCAGGTTCGAATGGCTGCTGATCCACAGCATCTTCGGCAGGTCCGTGCTTGAGCCTTCGCAGGACGTTTGTGCAAGACTCTTCCTGTCCGACTCAGGTTGCAGAGATGATTCGGTATCAACTGGAGTTGAAGCCGCACGAAACCCTGTGCTGGAAAACTGTGGCAAAGCACATGGGGTTCTTGACAGCTAGCTGCACGCCAAGTTTTAAGGCAGTATTTGTCGGCATTTGCGGATTACAAAAACGACTACGCAGGTTCCAGCCTTACAGATGGACTCTGCCACAGCATTCAAGAGACCTTCCGAAAGGGCATGCAAACTCATGCTAAATCTGTTGACTGCCAGGCAGACGTGATATGAATTATCGTGACCGCTGCGTTGCACAGCTCTCAGCTGTCGGGAGCAGTTCGAGTTTTATGCTTTTGCGTGCGTGTTTTTGTTTGCAGGTTTCGCACTTGTACGAGACGCATGCCGACAAGGAGAAGGAGGGAGACTACCCGCAAAAAGGCACGAAGACCAGACAAGGGATGATGAGGGTTTTTCCCCTTGCAAAAGCTCTTTGCTGAGATGCAATCTTCCGCACGGTGGATCGGCTACGTCTCATCGATCACATTGCCAACGACTTGGACACGCTTGCACATCAGTGTCTGTGCAGCTGTGCAGATCCGTGTGGTGCACGGAAGGTGCGCAGTGGTGATCGAAGCTGCGCTGGCATTGATGTTGGGCAGCTGTTGCACGAGCCGCTGCCCAAGGCTGCGAGGTTGTTCCCGTGACGAACGGCTTTCGCAGCAGCATCCAGCAGTGAGCACTGTATCTAAGTGGCGACCTGATCCACTACTTCCCGCTACACGAGCAAGGCCGACAGTCGCATCGTAGACTAGGTCTGACTAGGTGACCATGCTTTCTCCGCTTCTGCAGGAAAGCTGCAGGACATGGACAAAGATTGGTTCAAGACCTTCGTCATCGGACGCAACATCTACAAGGCTTTTGCGATGCTCGTTTCACAAGTCTTGCAACAACTCCGTGGCTCGAGGTCAGGGACTATTTCGGTGAGCGCATTGCGCTGTACTTCCTTTTCATGTGGCCTCCTTAGTCACTGACTCACGACTTTTGCTGCGACATTGGCAGTTGCGACATGCAGCCTTTAATTGCGAGGTCTCACTTCATCAAATGGATGGTGATACCGACTTTAATCGGCTGCTTCTGCTGCGTGCCAGCCTCAGGGGCTTCATTCCAAAACGACACCAGAGTCTCTGCTTGGTTGAATTTGTCTTATCCGTGTGGATTCCAAGAGATCTGACCCTACCTTTCTTTCACGTCTGACTTGAATAGGCTCCAACCGGAAATTTCTGCGTAGACTTGTCGGTGAGCAGGCCGGGGTTCTAGTTTCAAGCGGCGTCATTCGTTCCAAGGACAATGCCAGCCAAAGCCGAATAGAGGCGACAGTAAGGCACAGTAAGGAGTCCTTCCAATTTGAAGAAACATCGCAGAGGAGGAACGTAGACGCATTCATGAAACGAGCAAGCAACTCGGGCACGGAATCCAGAGACTTAGGAAAATCAGAAAGTGCAACGACAAATTTCGGCACCAGAATTCAGGAACCAGGCCCGCCGACCCGTAGAGTGTACACAAGTGAGGGCGGACCATGACAGACCAAAGATGTAACACAGGATATTGGGCTCAATCAAAACAGTTGTGTTGTGCACTGTCTGTAACACCTCGTTGCTAGAACACACGTTGGCCTCACGCTTTTCTGGTTAACGGCCTCAGCTCACTAGTCGCTATTCATATTGTCAGTGGTTAGGGGGGCTAGATCCTCCGGCTGAGCCCCTCGCCGTCCATACGTATAGCTCCACTTGCCATCACTTGCCCTTAGGTGTTGCGTTTGTAATCGCCACGCACAGGTCCAGAAGGTGACCTACCTTGCACTGTTACAGCTCCGTGGGTAGGCTAGGTAGAGCAACATCACAATTTTAACGCTACGCCGCCCGCCTCGGCTCTGTAGCGGCAGGGCGAGGCGGTAGTGGATGTTGCATACAGCATGCTAGGCGGGCCTCTCAACCCCAACCTCGAAACGGGTGAGCGTGATTGTGCGAGCGCCATCTTCCGGCCTTACGACGGCGACGGAAGGAACCTGGAAAGAAGGAAAAGCAGTGGAAGGAAGCAAGGGCCACAAGCCAGGACGCACAGGGGGAGGGGGGGGACGGGGGGGAGGGGGAGGGGGGGGAGCGGGGAGGGGGGAGGGGAGGAGGAGGGGGGCGGAGGGGGGGAGGGGGCCCTGGGAGGGGGGGGCAGGCCGACAAATCAGGTAAAATGAAGGGAAGCCGGACAAGGGGGTTGCAAACGAACGCAAAAAACGGGTGTCACGAAACATTTTGGACTGCAGGTAACCACCAAGACGCCTGGGCCTGTGGCCTCGGCGGATAAATTACGTATCTCCATATCTGGGCTCGGCTTCTCAAGGGTTTGCGTGACAAACGGGTTACCCGCATCTTCATCAATCAATCGGTGATATCCGATGATCCTGTGGTCTAGATTTGTGCAAGTCTTGAGAAGAGTATCCATCGACAAGCAGGGTCGAGGATTATTGAAATAAATGTTGACACTTCGTCAATGGTTTCGTTTGAGATTGGCTAGGGTGCCGTAGCCTTGGTGTACATCGTGGGCCCCAGACTCGAGACCGCAAGAACCGCCACAGGAAGGCTATCGCACCTGGTACACAGCACTGAAAGCCGGATTGTGAATTGATACCACGAAATTGGACATCAGGATCGCCATCTTTCGCCGCTTATTGCCAAGGTACCGGGCAAGAAGGCAAAGGTGGCTTAGAGTGAATCTTGGTTGGAGGAGGGTGTTGAAGAAACTGACAAGATCCTGGTATCGTATCGCAGACTTTCCTACCACCTTCGTCGTGTCCATCGCTTCACTCAACATCACTACGCTGATGACGTAATAGATTTAGGGATTCCGATGTTTTATCCTTAACCCACGGCCGTGCGCTGCGTCGAGTTCCGCTTGTGTCGAGGTTTTTAAGAAGGGGCAGAACAAACTTGTATCAACCACAATAAACGTACTTGGCATTGCTTGGAACGTAGCGAGGGTTGATAGGCAGGTTGCGTCCTTAGTGCGGTGCTGCTGGCTTGTCCACGCGTTGTTAACTAGGAGGTTCACCTGCCCAACAGCCCCAGAACTATCAACAACGATTGAGGGTGTTCTGTTGAATGTTTGTGAAAGGGTTGACTCCTTTTCAGCAGTCATTAACATCGGCAGCGAGAACTGTTGTTGCACCGTGTGCTCTTACCCTCCCAACAACATCGAAGGCATCTCCTGCAATCCCAGTACTCTTTTGTTCCTAAGTTGAGGATTCTGGTTTGAGAGCTTCAGTGCCCTCCTGACGGCATCCCGCCGTTGGAGTAAACAACAATCCGCCAAAGATCCAAACAGCATACGGCCAAAGGGTAAGGTTTGCCATCGCGGTGGTTCGAAGCCACCGGTGTGCCGAGAGTTGCGGCTTGTGTTGGTAACGGTTGACACTCCTTATCATCATGCATAGCGCCGAAAGGTCTTCGAAGCCTAGCTAAAGAAATTTGCGCGCACCTTTCAGAGCCACTGTAACGGACTGGGGATTGGGATAAAGCCTCTGTGACGGCACTGGCAATCTTCACAGCTTTCAAAGCCACTGTACCGGCCTTTGGGGATTGAGATAAACCCACGGTAACGGCACGGGAGATACCATTAGGTTGTAGTTTGCTGACACCCCGCACAGAGCGATCCCTGAGATTTTGGCAGAAATAGAGTCGCGCCACTCGGCGTTCATCCGTGTAGGAGAACGTGCAAGTCGGCACATCACCGACGCAAGTCAGCGACCTTCTCTTTGCTTGAGCTGCTGTTACATGCGCTGCAGCCAATAGGCGCAGGGGTGCCAGAGTAGCCCGCAAGACCGCGCGAGGACTTGGACGGAAGTGTAGGTCCCAGTGTAGGTGGCCCAAGGGCGATGAGCACGATTTCTCAGCAATCACAGAAGTCACAGATTCATTCGCGGATAGAAGGACTTTTTCAGATAATGATGAGTCGATTGTCATCCAAAAAATTCCAATGGTAGCAGTGGCAGCTCTGGCAGCCATCGTGTTGAGATTCCTCCTCCTGCTTCGGTTCGCGTGCGCCCCGACCACTCGGCATTGATGCAGAAGACGGCGCGACGGCTGCTTTAGCCAATGCAGTTGTAAAGCTTTGCCCGCCGAGTCGCCCCGGAGCTTTAACCATCCTTGATCAGCACAAAGAGAGTCAGGAGAGAACCTATTGAAGCCCTCGGCCACTACATTGCTGCGAGTAACATTCCTATGGCTTGCAGTTCACAATCTTCTATGGATTTATAGTGGTAAAGTCCGGACCAACACCACCGTGTCGCGCAATGTATCTTCGAAGGACAACTTCATACCCCAGTTTGCCGAGCCCGAATTGCAATTGGCAATTGAATCCTCAGCACTCGCTGCGCTGCCCATTGCTGGCAGTCCCAGAAAAAGCCAGAAAGTCAGATGTTGTGGAGTCGGGTCACTCACGCCTACCCGCGTGTAACACGATCACTAGCATAGTGCAGCACGCGTCTTGGCATGCTTGCATGCTTGTTCAAGCCTTGAGCTGTGGTCAAGTTTTGGTGTAGCCAGGCAACTGACCTGGTCTTTCGATTTCCCTCCCGCCCGCCCCAGGGTGGAAAGCAGCTGCGGGAGTTGGCCGCCGATGGGGCGGCCCTGTGCCTTTGCCCATCGGCACGGATTGGAAGGACAAGGAGCTCGAGGGAGCTCCGACAGGTGCCACATGAATTTGCTGCCAAAAGGAGTCCGCCTCTCTGTGTGACTCTGTGCATGCGTCATTCTGTGCCTCCGCTTGAGCTAGTGATTGGTGTGGTCGCTAAAGAGACGGGTGATATCGATGAAGCTTGTATCATGCGAGACAGAACTACCAATAGGGCTACAAGACATGCTGCAGAATACGCCTTCCATCCCATAACACGTTCATGAGTATGCCGACGGTGCGGAATCCATCCTCAGCAAGTTTGCACAAGTTTGCTCAGAAGTTGGGGGTCAACTCCGTAAGGCTATGTCTTGATGACCTAGACCTGTGGAAAGCTCAACATGAAGAGCAAATGCACGACCAAGTGTCAAGATTCAATCGTGCTGACATTCGGTTTTCTGTGCCGAGTGCATGTCAACAAGTCGCAAGCCATCAGCATCCACAGAGACGGCCGTAAGCAGAAGAACCTTCACAAGGCGAACCAAGGCCTTGCTGGAGGCATAGAGGGCTTGGGTTCGAGTTGATGGTTGTGCTATGTTTTGCTTCAGGTGTTGTGGGTGAACAGTATCCCGTGCGCAGTCCGTGGTGCGTGGGTACCTCGTGCGTGCGCCTGTTACACGACTTTTCCCAGCAGGAGTGTGTTTGCACGCATGTGCGCGAGAACGCCGCAGGGTTCACCATAGATTGCCATAGATTCGACGGTTAGTATCCGGTTGGCATGGCTAAAATCTTATGCGAGGTCTTTCTTTAAACATGATTCTGCAACACCGGTGTCGCATGGCAATGCATGGCATGGTATTGCAAAACCTGCCGTGGAAAGAGTCCAGAGGGGAAGCTGTTGGCCTCGAGGCGAACAGCACCGGATGACACATCCGCATTACTTTCGAGTGCCCTCGGAATCAGGCTAGAGCCAATATCCGGAAAATGAAGGTAGCCGAGCTGAGAAATTGCGGGTGAAACACAAAGAGCTGGCGCCACATGAACAAAAGTGGAAAGGTCGAATTGTACACAGGGGAGAGTATGTGGCGGATGCATCACATAATATATGTTGCCGTCGAGACGAGATCTTGCAGATTCCCTGTTTTTTTGTCTTCTCGCAAGCAGTCTTGCGTTACGTGCTCAACTCCAGAAGCGGAGGCGATAGCAATAAGCGTGGCGATGTTTTCCGAAGCAAATTGCATCCAGCCATTCTCGCAGCATCTGTTCGGTTACAGTTGATTGCCAAACATTTTACTTACCATCTGGACAACGAAACGTTATTGACGGTTCTCGCAATTGGATACGGCGCCAAGCTGAGACATTGTGGAAAAGGGCACCATCTCAACGTAGCCTCCATGTCTGAACAGGTAGATGACTTGAGGGTTGCCGTGTGACTCGCCAAAGACCAAATATCAAATGGGTTGACTAAAGTTTGACTAAGTTATGAACCCAAAGCAGTAGCCAAATGTTTATGCAACTTGGCCTGAAACCGGTTTCTAGTCGTTATACGCATGTGCTGGCAGCTTGCCACAGCACGTCACCAAACAGCCCTTAGTGCAGCTTTTTTCATAACGAGAACACTTTGTAAGAGCCCAGTGCACTGTTTGTAACACTTTGGTTTTCAGGCTTCGGCTTTTGGAGGTTCAGGGCTTGTTTTTTTTTTGAGGTTTTTTGGCATAAGCATTGGTCAGGATTCAGGGTTCATTGCGGTTGAGTTCGTCAAGGTTTAAGGTTTAAGTATTATTGCGGGGGCCAACAGCGTAGCACCTCGGTTTGCGCACCGGCGCACCGGCCGGCGCAGCCCGGCGCACGCGCGCCGGCGCACCGCGCACCGGTCGGCGTAGCCCGGCGCACGTACGCCGGCGCACCGGCAAACGCATGTGCACCGGCCGGTGCAGCCCGGCACACGCGCACCGGCACACCAGCAAGCGCATGTGCACCTGCGAGCTGCCGATATAATCGGCGTGGTCAGCGCAATCGGCATACACCGGTGCAATCGGCGCAGCCGGCGCAATCGGCGCAATCGGTGCAATCGGCGCAATCGGCGCAACCGGCACAGCCGGCGCAGTGGGCGCAGTCGGCGCAGCCGGCGCAATCGGTGCAGCCGGCGCAGTCGGCGCAGCCGGCGCAGTCGGTGCAATCGGCGCAGCCGGCACAGTACGGCGCAATCGGCGTAGCCGGCGCAGTCCAAGGTTCCTTTTTCGGAGTTCGATGGTGGTAAGAGTTCTGATTTTAAAATCAGGGGCGCCCCATCAGTCCGAGGCTCCATCCTTGGAGTTCAAGGGTGATAAGAGTTCTGATTTTAAAATCAGGGGCGCCCCACCAGTCCGAGGCTCCATCCTCGGAGTTCAAGGGTGGTAAGATTTCTGATTTCAAAATCAGGGGCACCCCATCAGTCCAAGGCTCCTTCTTCGGAGTTCAAGGGTGGTAAGACTTCTGGTTTTAAAATCAGGGCCGCCCCATCATGCCAAGGCTTCATCCTCGGAGTTCAAGGGTGATAAGAGTTCAGGGGCAGCCCATCACTCAGTCCAAGGCTCCATCCTCGGAGTTCAATGGTGGTAAGAGTTCTGATTCTAAAAGAGGGGCGCCCCATCAGTCCGAGGCTCCATCCTCGGAGTTCAAAAGCGATAAGAGTTCTGCTTGTAAAAGAATCAGGGGCGCCCCATCAGTCCGAGGCTCCATCCTCGGAGTTCAAGGGTGGTAAGAGTTCTGATTTTGAAATCAGGGCGCCTCATCAGTCCAAGGCTCCACAAGCTGCGCAGCCGGCGCAAGCGGCGTAGCCGGCGCAACCGGCGTAAGCGGCGTAGCCGGCGCGGTCGGCGCAATGGCAAGATCCTTGGTGGGCCGGCGCACTCGGCGCAACGGCGCAATGGCGCATCCGTGTGGTGGGTCGGCGCACCGGTACATCGGCGAATCCGTGTTCCAGCGGCGCAACGGCGCATCCGAGTTGCATGCGGTGCACCGGCGCACCGGCGCAACTGTGAGGTGCTACACCCATTGCCCCCACACTCGGGTTGAGGGCAAGTTGAGAGTTCGCATGGTTGGCGTTTAAGATTTTTAAAGCTCGGATAGGCCTGGGGTTGTTTAGGGTTCATGGTCTTCCGGCTTAGGGTCTATGTTTTTTGGAGTTTTGGGTTTGGGTTTTGTCAGGACTTGCACATAAGTTGATGCGGCCACGCCGTCCGCCATGTCTGACTTAGCAAAGCATGGCCGCATTGCACAAGTCAGGTCCGTACGCGGCACGAGCACGAGCGCTTGTGCTCCAGACCTATTTGAAGATGCTTTACACACAGCACAACTGTGTCTTGCAGCGCCCGATGTGTCACTTCTCAGTTCGAGTTGTTTGTGTGCGGGCGCCGACTTTCCCCCGCGACTTCCAGACATCGGGTCAGACATTGTAATTAGTTTTGTTTTTACCTGCGTCGTTTCTTCCTCATTTCGCATCAAACCGTGTCAATGTAGGCAGATATTAATATCAGCTCGGGCCAGTTTGTTTCGCAAAGATTACAGGGCATGCAGCGTGGAGTCGCTTATGGTGATCACACTGCGGAATACGGACCCAGGGTTTGTTTCTTGCAGGCGCCCATAGGGCACAAATTGGAAAACTTAAATCACACACGGACGCATTGCCTCTTCGCCACGGTGCAGTGGCCGGGCCTTGTTGAGGGCAGTGTTTTCAGGTGCTTGACCTCTTCATGGGGACGCCCAACAACTGGACGGCGATGTTCCTTTGCATCGGCGCTGGCCTGAAAGCTCCTCTCTTTGTGGTTGTTTCTTTGCTGTTGAGCAACAGATATATAACGCAATTTTGTTTCTTCCATCGAGGCGTCGGACTCTTCTCAACAACCTTCATACACTTCTGGCGAAGAAAGTCCAATCTCTATGCTCTGAAGTGCTAGGCTCAGTCCTCGCTCAAGTCGCGCATACAGCAGCCGTTGCAAAGCCGAGGTGGGGGACGTTTTCCATGAAAAAGAAGCCTGAACCAACCAGACCAGAATTCTATGGCGTCGGAATCCTGTCCAACTCTGGCTGTGCGCTTTGCCGAATCGATGTCATTTCGAACACACCCTGAGGTAAGCCGGATCAACCCCATCACCAGCAGAGTCGACAGGCTTTCCTGCGTCGCAGTAAGGGTTCGTTGCCTTGCCGTCGTGACACCGAGAGGTTCTACCCGTGGAGCGAGCGGATATGGAAAGTCCTTTTCAGCTATTCTGTGATTACGGTGCCATGGCTGTTTAGATGGCGCGTGTGGCACTGCTGATGTGCTGATTGGGACAGCGGGAGTGTTGGCTAGTGTACTGTAGCAGAGCAGAATCGTGCTTCCACATAAACGAGCACAGATGGATTTTGGGCTGCAGTTTGCACTTTGCACATTGGTTGGAGCCAGCCGTGCCGAGAGGCGCTATGTGCGGGCCTTAGACAGCTGCATACCGTCGCAATGGAAGTACAGGTGTCCCTCATCGCTCTCTTTTTCGTGGTCGGCATTCTCATGGTTCTCCGCCACATTTTCCACAAGAATGGTGGACGGATCACTTTCCAGGCTGGTTTGGGAAGTCTCATGCTTCTTTACGTGATGATGGATTGCTCTGAGGTCATCAATGCGCTGATCGTGGAGCTGTTGAATACCCTCTTCACAAGCCTTGCAAACTGGCTCACGGACACTTCGCAAGTGACCTTGCAGTCGTTTGCAGCATCTGCTCCGAGGGCGGTCGTTTCCCGGACGTCACTCACTGTGTTTTGATGTCACTACCACCGCTTAGAGGCAGCCCTAGCTCATGCATTGCCGGGGCGGCGGGTAGGGTCTACGTGAATGCATTTCACGACGGGGCTCGGTACACGTCATGCAGTAGCCTTTGGACTCCATAGCTTGTCCGGCCGCTTGATGAAGCCACGGAAGCTTCAGAACGCAAGCACCTTCTGACCTTTAGAACATCCCAAACCATCGAAATCTTGCAAAATCCGTTTCGCGCCCTTGTTGCTCCCCTGGCGATATGCCGCTCGGTTGCGGAGAGACATCATCAAATGACGTCAAGCCGATGAGTCAACCCCCTGTTTCACAAGCATACACCATTTGGCCCGCCGGTTCGTGCCGTTACAGAGGGGTGAGGTCGCCAAGCAGAGGAAGATCTCCGCTGCTGCTTTATCCAAGGAGATTAAACCCACTGACCATCGAAACAGCCTAAGTCCGAAGAACTTGCCTTCCAAGTTCGTTCTACACTTCGCGTTTGTGTCGACATGGCAACTGCTTGAGTTCATAGTTCAAGAGATCTAACATGGTGCTCACAAAGTCGGTTCGTTAACTGCGCATCAGGCGACGAGCCAATCAGCCGGTCGGCTCATCAGTCGATCAGCCAGGCAGGTCGAAGGTTTAGGGTTGATCGGCTGATCGGCGTAGCACGGTTTGGGCCCCGAAAGCCACGCACACTGGAATTGTTGACGCTCGCAGGTTCAGGCGGGCATGGCAACTGCAAAGTGCTTTTGCCAGGCTCTCCCTGGCCGCCGCTCACGGAATTTACTGAGACCACCATCGTGATTGCTCTCCATGCAAGTGTGTTCTTGCTAAAGTCGGGTGAACGGGAAAACAAAAAACAGTGATCTTGCAGGAAGCCATCGCCGCATAAAGGCATCAAGTGCGCCGTTCAAGAAACATTCGTGCTGAGCAGTTTTCAGACTCCATCGCATTACCGGTACAAAAGACCACATCTCACAACTTAGCGTGCTTGAGCCAGCCCCCAGGCTTCGGAAAAGGCTCCGACTCTGTTCAACCAAACCGGGCAAGCTGCCGCCTGCGGATCCCTGGCAGCTGCTGTTGCGATCGTGCGAGATGTTCCGGACATCATGCAGGACAGGGAGAATCATCGCTCCTATTCAGAACATGCAAACCACCTACTGGCATCGCCCCCAGTTGTGTTAAACTGCCTTGCATGCGAAGTGAACTGTGTGAAGTGTCTGCTTGATCATGCGTGCTCAAGGCCAAGATGGTGGTTTTCAAGTTCATCAACTGCTACGTGTCGCTGTACTATATTGCCTTCTTGAAGGACATGTTGATGTCGTACAACAGATGGTCACCAACCGAACGCATGATTGTCCGAAAAAACAGGCGCATTCTTATCTTTTTGGGATGCCAATGACATGCGTCAACGACGATTGTCTGGTTCTGAATTTTCAGAGCAGGCTGTGTGTGAAATCTATCTGCGGCTATGAGAAGATGCAGCGTTGTTTCTCCTTAGTCTGCTGCGCAAGCTCAGGTCTCAACGACTTGGGCTCACAGCTTGCAATTTTCATGATCATGAGGCACCAGGGATCGAACGATCGAACTCGCACTGATCGGGGTTGCGGCCTGGCATTGTGCAGCACTTCATTGATAGGCGATTTTTTTTGCATTCGTGCGTATAGATCCGCACAGCACTGGTGTTGGATCTTCTTTACGTACAACATGTCCCTGGTGCAGTATGGGTATGGACTAAAGCAGTTGTCGTCGACCTCCGTACCCTGCAGGCTGACCGTGCAAAACATGATCGAACTGGGTGCTCCGTCAACTCCTGAGACGATTCCTGAACAACGTTGCTGATAGTTGTTGCGGCCTGAGGTATGCAGTCATGTATTACAGAGAGTACACAGAAGGCGGCTGCTGATAGAAAGTAGCCACGGCTCGCCTGTACAAACCCATGAGTTCACATGGCATGTCTCTTGAGCAGATGTGTGGACCAGCACAGACGCATGCCCGTGCATCACAACGTGCGTCGTGCAGGAAACACCTTCAAGACCTCTCTCTTCACGCATTGCTGGCCTGTTTTGCGTACATTTACTTAGCCAGCCTGACTCCGTTGGATCGGTCAGGAATCCGATGACGATCATGCCTACCTCTGAGTTTCTTGTTCGTGGTGCTAGTTTCCTTGGCGCTTGCAGAGCTGGCTTGCCAAGGCCAGATCTATCCAGTCCAGAGAAGCAGAGCAAAAAGGAGGCTGGCATGCTTTCTCGAAGATCTCAAGTCTCTGGTTTATTCTGGCTGTTCTGCCAATGAGCTGCAGGATTATGATGTGTACCAGGACATGGATGAGGCAGCGCGGCAAATGCGACGTCCTTCAGACCCGCAGATGTGCTTTCTCAGGTGTTGATCCTCTACGGCTACACCGTGCTCTTTGTCGTCGCTTGTCCGTGGGTGCGCTCCTTCATTCGGTCGTCTTCCTGCTGGCTGCTAGCTCATTGTGACGGTCATGCCAGATTCCCCTGATCACAATGATCAGCCTTGTTCTGGAGTTCGATCCCCAGCTTCTCTCGGCTTAGTGGTTCTTGAATTGTACAAGGAAACAGGGAGCCTTGGAAGTCCAGCAGCAACACACGTCAAGTCGGACGTCACACCGACAGCAGCATACTTGGAAGACACAGAGACAGAGAGAGGACCTCAAGATGCCGACCGGACGACTTGCGTCCAAGGGGAAGTCCTGCTGCCCTTGCGCGAAGAGAGGGAGACTGGTCTGAGTGAAAGTGAAAGTGAACATGACGGCACGCATGTGGTCGCAAAAGGCTGACAAGGTGCGGGGTCTCGCTTGGGATAGCGCCTGCTTGTGACAACAGGTGCTTCATGGATCAGAAGAAGCTGGTACTTCTTTTTCGCAGGCACCATGGCCAGCTGGTGGCTGGTGCAACGTGAGGTGAATCGCAGCTGTGCAGGCCTTTCCCATCACCAGCTTCGAACAATGAGCCCTGGGACACGGCCTTCGATGTATTCGGCATGTTTCGAGCTCAACATTAGTATCGTTGATTCTTCGAACACCGCTTCCTGCGCCGACGAGGATTGCAATGGCTACGAACACTGCTGTCGTCGTCTTTGCTTCGAACGTCTTCGTCAGCTGGAGCCTTGCCCTAGAAGGGTTCCAAGTTTTTTTTACGAGTCGTTTTTCGCAGTCGTAGTGAAAGCTCGTGCTTCTGGAACTGTTGACAGATGCTCATGCTCAGATGTGGTTGCTTGAGCAAGGTGCTGCCAACAATCGTAGAAGCCGTCCAGAGAATTTGTGGGCAAAAAGATTTTGTTGTGTTCTTTGTGTTGGTGCCGCGCCTTTCCGTACTAGCCTTTGATGTGGTGTTGTAGCAGTTGCACTCAACCGCTAGTGCTGCAACCTGCCTGCCTGCCTTCCTGCCTTCCTGCCTGAGTGCGTGCGTGCGTCCTTGGCAGCACTTTTGCTCTTAACCAGCTGCAAACAGCAAACCACGAGCGCAACTCTCAGAGCAGAATCAAAGTCAGTACAGTAAGCTTATCGTAAGCTTCAACTCGCGAAGACAGGGACCGAAAAGATGGAAGTGAGTTGCAGTGCAGCATGTGGGACAGAAGAACACACGTCAGCAGCGCGAGGCGGCACAAGTCTGAGAGTCCTGTCGCCCTACATTTGTGCTGTACGCATACGGGACGTTGAAGTCTTACTGTCTCCATGCTGGGACCTTTTGCAACATTCAGACAGGGCCAGCAATTTGGTGCTCCGTGCTGCCGGTTTGCCCGTTGTCGGTGCTTCTGCCGACCAGATCGGACAAGTTTGCTGCAAAGCACTCCATCTGCAGCCTAGGCCTACAAGAGAGTCGCAAGTCCTGCATCTGTGGTTTTGCTTCTGTCTGACTATCGTTTGTCGAGTCCGGGTGCAAGATCACGTCCAGGACATGTCTCTGGTGTACTACTTGAGTGAGATTGCATACACCCTGACGAGCAACGTTTATCCCTCTTCTCGATAAGTTCATGGGTATTCTCATTGCCTGATCTGTCATCTGATTTCTCATGTGAGGAGTCACCACCACAAGATCCTGCTGTTTCTGGTCGTGGAGCACTGCATGATTGCATTCAGGCCTCGCCATTGCACACGGATGTCCTGCAAACCATCGTGGCTACATTCCGTTTCGGAACCAACCTTAGACTCTTCCAGGATACTTATGTCCACGCTTTTCCCTGCCGTTCCCTGGGAGGCCATGGGTTCTATGAGATGTTCTGAAGGTTTTCTGATGGGACAAGCTTGATTCGAGTGGATGTAGGTGCGGATGCTGGCCATGCAGCAGCAGGTCATGGTCCACAGGCTCTGCTCGCCATGGAAGTAACCACCTGCACAGCGGAAGAGAGTTTCTCAGTGTTTGAAAATCAGGCACTTGAATCTTGGTGGGGAAGAGGATGACCACGAAACACGAGCGAGTGCTGCGGCCTCATTTGAATGAACGACCGCATGAATGACAGACAGAACATCAAGCTGCTAGACCAGTCGCTTGTTTGCTCTTGCGTCTCCAGGCAATTCAACTGTTGAAGCCTCCGTGTTTGAACGTCATCACACTGCCATTCGCAACGCTAGGCAATGATGGCAACTGCACAGCCTCCTCCGCTTGTACATGACGCTGATGAGGAGGAGGACAGCTGACATGGCCTGTCACAGTGCCGTCTGGAAAGTCAGAGTCGCGAGTGCTGTAGTACTGGTACACCTGACTTTTTGCGGCACGCCGGGCGCTTGGCGAGTCTTGAGCTGAAACCTGGCACATCTGGCATGGGCCAAGGACATCTGATGCAAAACAGCAGAAACGGATGTTGGGGCATTTCACCTTGAACTCTTCACTGAGGGATTCTTTTGAAGCTTCTCACTTGCACGCCATGGCCAAGTCCAAATTCGCTCATCGAAGTTGGGGTCCTGCGTTGTTGCTCCACATAGTTGTGGCTGTACTATTACGTAGTAGGAGGTTACTGTATATTTGAAGCCGACGTTGTGCAGCACGTCGGGCATGTGCTGAAGAACATGAAGGTACCTTGTTCGGTGAAGCACTGGAAAGATCCCATTCCTAGCCCGAAATGCTTGAAAACTATGTGCACATAAGCTCTGATTTGTGCCGGCTCGCACCTTAACTGCAATGAGATCTCGCATCCTGCAGGTCGGGCATTTTCACCAATTCCGAGTGTGCTAGGTTTCCAAAGAGGGATCAGCACAACACGACACGAAAATTATCAGCAGCCAGACAGATCTGCAGTTGTCGCGTTGGCTATTGCGAATGGCCCAACTGATTGCGGATTGCCGCAGCAGTCGCTCTGGAAAGGCTCACACATGGACACGAGACAATACAGGCCTTCTAAGTAACGACAGCCATCGATCGATGTCGGTCTCGAATGAGGTAGGGACTGCACCACTTGACGAAGAAGTTGCTAGCCAGGACTCCGTCTGACCGGAGCAAGGGTATCTGAATGGAGGGTGATCCCGTCGAACCCCCCGGTGCCGCCGTGAGCCAGGGCCTGAAGAAGAGGAGACAGCTGACGGTGATTGTGATGTCTGAAGCCCAGGTTCGAAGCCATGTCCACCAAGAAGTCGTCGACGCTTCTCTGAGGAGCGGCACCAGATGGGGTTGCCAGTGAAACTTGTTAATGACTCGCAGGGCTGAGGAAACCTCCTCCAAAGACCAGATTCGAGCAACAGAGTGCACACCACTGCCGCTTTTCGCGATTTCCAAGAAGCCCTCATGTCTACTGCCTCCTGCTGCAGCGTAAGTGAATCAGTGAAGATTCCCAGTCGGGATCGGCGAGGAGTACAGAGATGAGTGACGCTACGCAGATTACAACTATAATTTGTCGGATTCACCTCGAAGGGATGTCGAGCCAAGTCTTCTCTGTCCACATGCAGGTCGCTCTTTTCAACCAAATCTTCTTCCAACTAACATCTTCTTCTCGGACCCTAGGGTTTACCGTGTGGCGATCATTCTTTCTTATTGGGTCAAAAAGTTTGGCACCCAGCGATTGCTTTTATGGTGTGAGGTTTGGCAACCAACATCTTCTTTTAGGGTTTAGGGGTTGGCAGCCAAATCTGCATTTTGGGTTTACGGTTTGGCAACCAACATTTGCTTTCGTCGTTTGAGGTTTGGCAACTATCAACTCTATCAACTTCTTCACGACAAACCCTTTCGGGGCTAGGGCTTGCCAACCGACATCTCCGTTTAGGTTTTAAGGTTTGGCAGCCAAGGGCCAACTTTTTTGCGGGTTTAGGGTTGTGGGGGGCTTGTCTCGGAGCTGGGCTTGGCTTTGCTGCGCTTCGCACAGCTCGGCTCAGCTTGTGGTGCAATCAACGTTGGGCCGACATCTTCGTGTAGGGATTAGTGTACGGCTCGGCAACCATCATGTATTGGGGTTTGGCAACTGGCATCCCCGTTTAAGGTTTAAGGTTGCGCTCAATATGTCCTTTCAGGGTTCAGGATTTGGCAACCAACATGTCTTTTTCAGATTCAGGGCTTGGCAACCAACATCCGTCGCTTCAGGTTTGACGATCAACATATTCCTTAAGGGTTTGGGGTTTGGCAACCACAATCTCGTTCTAGGCTCTTAAGGTTTGGCAACCTTCTTCTCCTTCTCGGGTTAAGCTTAACCAACCAACATGTTCCACATGTTTAGTGCATCAACGGATGGCAGCTCTTTGTGGACCTAGCCCATGTCAAAACAGGCCCTTGCGGCTACTGCCTCTCCAGGAGTGTACAGAGCCTCGATGAACCCTCCGCTACCCTAGCCGTGCCCGGCCCGTCTCAATCCTCGCCTCACCTTGAGCCATTGTGTGCCTTGGCTTCGACGCTGTTCGTGGTCGTGTCAACGACATCTATGTGGGGGGGGGGGGGGTTAAGGTTTTGCAGCCAATATTTCCTCGTAGGGGGGGTAGGGTGTGGCAAACTAACATCTTCTTCGATAAAGCTCAGGATTTGGCAGTTTCTTCAGTTGGGTTGTTGGGCAATCGACACTTTCTCTTGGGGTTTGGAGTTCGGCAACCCGTGTGGCAACCGACGTTTGGCAGCTAGGGTGTTGCAGCCAACATTTCCGTGTAGGGTTCAGGGTTTGGCAACCTAGGGTTTGAGATTATCAGCAGCCAAAGCAATATCACCAACCGAATAACATAACCAACCGAATAACATGCAACAAGCCAATTACAACTCAGAAGTCCAAAGGCAATTACGAGATGAAATAGCCAAACCCGCCTGGGATCCTGCTCTAGCATTTGAAAGTTTTGCGGATTTTTTTCACAAAGCAGCAGACAAGTGCTTAATACAGGTTCCTGTATCCATGAAGAAACCCTACCTCACAGACTCACAGAAAAGACGTGGCAGCTCATCGAAGAAAAGCAGACCGCTCTCGAAAATGGAGGCTTTGAAAAAGCTAAATCACTCAAAAAGGAGATTCGAAAACATGCCACAATAGATAAGGAAAAGTCCTTGGTACAGGAGCTTGAAGAAATAGATCGGGATGGATACAAATGGGATGGATTAAAGCAAGCAAGGAAAACAATTGAATCAAGACCTATACAGTACCGCGACAAGGACGGCAATCTCACCAAGGAAAAAGACTATGCAGAAGCTGCTGCGAAATATTTCGCAGAAGTACAATGGGCACAACCGCAGAATGATAATCTAGATCGCTCCAAAGAAACTAATTTCCGAATAGAAGGTGAGTCCATCATGCAAGATGATTTGTTCAGCATGCAGGAACCAGATGCAGTTATTAACGCACAGAAAAACAACAAGGCACCAGGTCCAGATGGATGCAGGGCAGAATTGGTAAACTGGCTTGATGAAACTAACACGCTCTCCCTGCTAAAGTTCTACAATAACATTATCACCTCTGAGCAGTACCCGGAGTCTTTCAAACACGCTAACATTGCAGCTATTTACAAAAACGGAGACGCCACACGCATGCAAAACCATATACCGATTGCACTACTACAAGTCTTTTATAAACTCCTTGCAGGTTTACTCCGCGGAAGGTTCATAGCTGCTTATGATCATGCGATCGCGCAAACACAGTACGGGTTCAGACCTTGCAAGTCAACGGCGCAAGCCATTTTCTTGGCCCGATGTTTGTTAGATATGGCAGAGCGACAACACTCCAATATCTCGATTGTTTTATTAGATAGGGAAAAGGCGTTTGACAAAGTAAGTCAGCCTAAATTGCTACAGGTCCTACGCAGGATCAAAGCCCCCACCAAAAATGCTAAAACTTGTGGAACAGATGTATGAAGATCCGCAGTTTAGGATACGAGCAGAAGAAAATTTATCTGCAAATAGGAAACAACACTCTGGCATAAGATAAGGATGTCCTTTATCACAGTGATTATTTATCATTCTAATGTCTGCCATGTTCCATGACATAAAGACAAAGCTGAATACGCCGAGACAGCAAGAACCAATAAAAGGTCTGCGATTTGCCGAGATACTATATGCTGACGACGCTCTCATATTTTACCCACACTCACACCATCAACAAACTTTTGCATGGAATACAATCAGAATCCGATTATTACAACATGCGATTAAACTACGACAAATGTATCAACCTTACCCTTAACCAAAAACAATCCAGCATAAAGTACATTGACGGCACACCTGTTCCGCGTAAGCATCATGCGACATACCTGGGAACTTTATTAACGGATGATGTAAACAACCTCTGAGAGGTTCAAAACAGAATAGCGGATGCACTTTCGACATTCCACAGGCTTAAGTTGTTTTAGAACAAGCGCAAAATCCGGTACAATGGAAATCAGAGTCTTCGAGTGTATCTTGAAAAGTAAAATACTTTATGGGTTAGAATGCATACAGCTTACCGCACTGGACTTATCCAAAATAAGTTCATTCCAGATGAAAGGAATACGACGCATTCTCAAAATCCCTCCGACCCATATAGACCGCACGCACACCAACCAAAAAGTGTTAGATGTGTTACGAACAACTTACAAAAAGGACATGGCACAATTTTCGACGTCATGGAAGAAAAGAAAAGTTAAACTGCTGGGCCACATACTCCGAACGAATCATAACGACCCTATGAGACAAGTGATTCTTGAACCATACACATTTACCACAAGACATGAGTACAGAAGACCAGGCAAACCTAGAGCATCATGGGGGCAAGAGACATTTAAAGATGCCTTTCTGCTATTGGGGAGACAGGAAAACTATGATGACAGTATTCCAGGACATCAACATTACGTAATACAGAATACAATGCACAGACAAGGGATCTTCAATTAGAGTCACCAGGCAACTTGGGGTTGACTCGGACACTACATATGTTATCGACATTCTACTAATCCAAGAAGGCATCACGTACAGAGGCTTCATCAACGAAAGTTTCGTCACCGAATGTAGCGTCACCGAATGTATCGTCACCGAATGTATCGTCACCGAATGTACCGTCACCGAATGCGTGTCCACCCCCAGGACACATCACAAAGTCCTGATTGCACTTGCCCCCACCTATAGATTCCCGTAAACCGAGTCTTGATTTGTCCCCAGATGACGAAGGCACCTAATTGTTTAAGTGAGGTTTTCATGTTTCACTAAACCCAGTAACAGTAGAGTCGAGTCAGTCATTCGTACTTCCGGCTTCACGGCGCAGCTCATCCGACGCTGCTTATCTGACATTAAGGATTCTGTGCTCAGACCCCGTGTCTGCGCGCTGGAAAAGGGTTTCAACCGCGCGTTAGATCCGGCTTAAACTTGGCTTCAGCTGGCTTGGCTTCTATGGATTCAACACAGGTTCCATGCACACATGCCGCACCTGCCCCTCAACAAAAGAATAGTAGCCGTGTCGCCGCAGTAGCCGTAGCAGTAGTTGTCCTCGTCTTCGTAGTGGTAAGGGCAATGGCTGTCTTCGTGTAGTAGTAGTCGTCGTTAGCAGCAGGAGTATGAGTATTAGTATTTGTAAAAATAGAAGTAATAGTACTAATACCAGTACTAGTATTAGTAATAGAAGCAGGAAGCGCGATTTTTTAAGCGTTACTTCAGCCAAGACTAGGAGGGACATTGATGTTTGAGAGCATGTGGATTGCATGGAAAACGATAAGACACTCACCAAATACGATAACGTCTTGTTTAAAGAAATGAGCCATATGCGTGTTTCTCCGCATATAAAACAATTCCTTACCCGGTGTTTGCGATCAATATTAGTAGCCACCGGTCATTCTTTGAGTATATGAAATAAGTCTACTGGCTTACATGGGTGATGAGGACGTATCACTGTACAGCGTTTTAACGTGTTTCTAAGCACTTTGGCTGAGTATTGTAGCTTTCAGTTCTTTTCCTGCCCGTATCGGGCGATCCATGAAGCTAGCGTGTGCAGATTGCGTTACTCCGATGTTGTTTTGTCTCTTTTTGAGCCGTGGTCTTGAACGATAACGCAAACGACAACGAAACGATAACCGAACTGTTTGGCATACCGTGTCGGGAAGGCAGTTGGCCATTCCTCTTGTAAGCCAGAACCAAATCTGTGGATCTGGGAGTCTTGCTCTTTCATAATTACTTTGCGGGCAGCGTCTAGCAGCACGCATCTGAGGCGGTGATCCTGAATCCCGCCACTATACGGGAGGTAAGTATTTTCACTGTGGTCCTGCATCGGGAAGCAAAATGGCCATGTCTTTGAAGCGGCCAGCAAGTGGGGCAAAGCATTTTCGGCTGTGCTTTTCAACCCCACCAGTATGTGGGGGGAAAGCATGAGGGTCAAGTCCTTGTATCCGCAAGCATCTTCTGATGGTCTAATGGTGGTTTCTGAATGGTCTCCTGATAGTCTTGGTGGTGTCTTGGTTGTCGTGGTGGTCTGAGCTGCTGTGGTGCTCTATCACGCTCCGGGGCACTAGCACAATGGCACAAATGTCTAGTAGGTTCCTTTCTAGCGGTGTGCTTTGCCTTTTTTGGAGCCTTTAGGGCGCAGCGATCAGATTCCAGGCATGCAGAGATTGGTCAACGTTCGCCAACATGCAACTTGTGGAAAACGATAAAACACTCACCAATTTGCAGCGTCCAGTAGCCCAAACAAGTAATTTAAACGCCTGATAGTATCAGTATCAGCATTAGTATTAGCAATAGTAAACGTAATAGTAACAGTCATAGTACTAGTGCTAGTAATAGTAATAGTAATACTACTAGTAATAGTAATAGTTATCGTAATAGTTATCATAACAGTGATAATGATAGTGACAGTGATAGCACCAGTACTAGTATTAGTATTAGTGGTGGTATATAGTAGTAGTAGTAGTAGTAGTAGTAGTAGTAGTAGTAGTAGTAGTAGTAGTAGTAGTAGTGGTGGTATATAGTAGTTGTAGTAGTAGTGATCGTAGTATCAGCAGTTTTAGTAGCAGTAGTCGTAGGCATAGTGGTAGTGGTAGTGGTATAGTAGTGGTAGTGGTAGTGGTAGTCGTAGTGGCAGTGGCAGTGGCAGTGGCAGTGGCAGTGGCAGTGGTAGCAGTAGTAGTTCTCCGCTTGCAAGCCCGAAGATAGACAGAGGCAGAACGAAGAGACCATGTGGCTTAAGTCTCGGGAACTGGCGACTGGAGTTTGAGTCACATACCGATGCCATTTCGCAGGCAAGACCTGGACCCCCACTAGCCGCTCCAACTCGCTCAGCGCAGTTTGACGTTGTAGTGAAGGCAAAAGAAGGCAAAACGGGTGGACCTTTGTCGGGAGAGATCAGATGCTGCGTTCTTTGGTGCAGTGGACAGCGGACGGACGTGTTGGCGCATATCTTCACAACTTCAACCCACCACAACCGAAATTGCTGACGCATCAAATCAACCCGTCCAGAGGCGGTTCTGGCTGCCCCGGGCTGTTTTGACACAGACGCTGCAATTAGTTAGTGCCGACCAAGCCGAGAGCGAACTGCCGCTCAACGTCGACAGCCTGCACCGGCCAAAAGATGAGCTGAGAGCATCATGCGTTCGATTACTTTGCGGCATCTCGAAGGCATCGCTGCACGGGGGGTCGCGCAGAGGAAACACCACAAACGGGCGAGCAGTGGGGTACAAAGCACAAGGGGAGCAGCCCCTGAGAAATAGCTGTGCCAGAGTTCAGAAATCAGCGTTTTTATCAACAATGGTTATTCCGGACCGACAGAATGGCGCACAGGGTGCCATCAACCTGATCCAAGACACCAGCTTTCGTTTGTGCAGCAACACGCTTGGAAAGGAGACAACCGGAACCCAACCGGTTGGCAGATTTTAAATATGCATCGAGGATTGGATAGTTGTAGCAAGACTGTCTTTCTCACCCACAAAGACAGAGGCCGAGCCATTGCGTCTGAGTCTAATTCGAGGCATTGTCCCCTGAACCAGCCGACGACTTGTAGCGCTTCACAGTGTGTGCCTCCACAGGCTGTGACATCTTCCGCTTGCTGGACGTCCAGGCCGCATGACCCGTTTGCGTAGAACGACGGCGTGCTCGAGCGGAAGAACTAGAATAGCTTCAGCTGAGATCCAGTGCATCGTCTTCTTCGAGCACTGTGCTGCGCTCAAGCACTACAGAGCAGAGAGGACTACAGTCTGCAAGCTAAAGCCTTGACTCAGGTATCCGGTGGCAGAGCAGCAACAGAATCGGAGCAAAGTTTTGCAGGGCAGCACCTGCATTCTGGTTTCAACATGAATAATACGTGTGCCAGGCAGCACACAAGTGTAGATCCTTTGTTTCACCAAACGTCTACAGAGACGCCTGCGCCTATTTCTGGCACGGTGCCCCTTGTTTGCAATTGGACAGCGACCTCATCTTGCATTGCATGCGAAGGGATGCATCGACTCTGCTTCGTTGCAGGGGTTGCTTCTGGACAGCATGGCAACTGCTTTGTCGATGGCTGCAGGCACTCTGCGGCAGTGTTCTTGTGTGAGCACTTGGGGCCACGAAATCAACTTGATTGAGGACGCAGGTCGGCGAAACGCCGTCGCCGGCGAAGAAGGTGGGACACTTTGCAACTTTACCTGCCAGACATGTGTGAGCTTCTGAGGCAAGGCCATGGTTGTTGAGAACGATGAGGCTCTTGGAAGTCTGAGCTGCCCAGGAAGCACAATATCTGCATGACTCCATGACGCGCTGGAGGCACCTTCTGCGGCTCTTAGCTGCTTGGAGGCCACAGGTTTGTGTCTCGACAACTCTGACATGGTTGCCATTTTGAGTCTGGCGCTCAGGTCGATGCCGGAACAATTGGCACCTTGCTGTGCATCGGCTCGGTTCCCGCCCTGGGTAGACCATTGCAGGTCAGGACGTAGCCCTTCAGAGTGCTGCTTTCCGAGGTGTGGCTGAAGGTGCTAAGTTTCTGCAGTGTCCATGAGGCAGTGCAAACCTGTGTCGAGACTTACAGCTTCTTCCTTCTCTTGCTGCTTGGTTCTCAGGCCGCATCGTCAGTGCCCTGCTGCACCGAGACGTTGGCAGGCCCTGCGCGCAAATTCGCAGGGTCTAGCATAACCTAGCCATCTTTCTGCTGCTGCCTGGGAGTCCCAGGTGCACGTGACAGACGCGGCCGCTTACTCGCTGGCTCCGTCACGCTCTCGCGCGGATGTGCTGCAATGGAGCAGCTTGCCAGGCTGTTGGACAAAAGGCGTTAAGCTTTGCAACGGCAGTAGCAGTGCGGGCGAATCTGAAGGATTTCACCCCACTTACTCGTCAAGCTGAGCTTGCCCAGTGTGCTCCTCAGCCTTATTTTCGTTTGCAGTATGTCACAAAATCATACAGGGTGTGCCAAAGCCCCACACTCGCGAGCCACGAACACTGAACCCCATGTTCCCTAACCGGAGCGTATATGAGCGTTTCTCTCGTCTACTTGTACTATGTCTAACCAACATCTATCACAGCAGCCAGAGAAAACAGCACACCACCAGTGTGCGTTGTTTTCTTTGGACCAATCGTTTGGTTCCGGGCGGTGTCGCTGTCGACATTTTTCCCGTACTGTATCCTGCTTTCCGGCGGAAAGTCGCCAAGAAGTTACAGTCAGCTGGCTTGCCAACCATATCCTTCGACGATCATTAGCAAGTTCTTCGCACGATGCAGCCACAACGTTCTCTGGCAGGTCTGGCGTCCGGTGCGGAAAGTGAAGCAGTCTTGAAGATGCTTGCGCAGATGAGGGGTGAGCTCAGGGCGCTGAAGGCCGGACGTCGCAAAGACAGCACGTCTTGTTTTGTCGCCCTGACAGGAGGTTTCTGTGCACATCGCCCCGCCGCGACTGCCGAGAGCATGCATCTCAGAAGATCACTTCGTTGGCAATCATATGACCTTGGTGGCTTGGGCAGCTCAGGTCACGGGTGAGAGTCGTGAAGATCGTACCCAGGCAGTGTCAGGCACGAGCACTCGAGCAAATTCAAGTCCAAGCCAGTCCCAACCGAGAAATTTGTGCACACGTCCAATCCATGAGGTACGCACATATATATATCTATGCATGCATACATACACACACTTTTTTACACATGCAGAATCAGTTCAAAGTCGGCTTCTCGGAGCGACGCTGAGGGACAGGGTTGCTTGTGAAGGCTAGGGATGCGGAAAGGTGGGAATCCTCACCTCAACACCCAGGCCCAAAGCAGGATCCCTGCGAGGTTAGAAGGTTTTTTGACACGAACGCATGAAATTCCTGCACGCCTGCAACCATCTACACATGCATGCACTGCACGCATGCATAGTAGTGCATACGTACATGCGTACATGTGTACACAGACACGTACATATGCACATGCATACATGCATACATGCATACGTACGGACGGACAGGGGGGGGGGAAAAACAATTAACAAAAAAAAGTCAGCCGTTGCTTGTGAAGTTTTTTTTTTGTTTTTGCACCCCCCCCCGCGACCCGCGACCCACCGGCGCGACCCCCCCACCCGACCCTCTGTCTGAAAAGTAGGCTGCATGCCTCGATAGGTTAGCTAAGCACGTGGACCTGCACAGGTCATATCCAGGTTTGAAGCAAACTTTACATGAACATTAAACGTAAGGAGTTTGCGACAGTTGGCGATTTATACAAGTACGGGGGATACACTCTGAATCCGTCACTCCCGACTGGCATGAAAAACTGGGGTCTGTAGTGTGTTACTTTCTGTAGATTTGTGTATCAATAACTGTTCCAGAATACATCAAAGTGCCTGCACGAAGATACACGCCGTACTACTGTTAGTGTTAGAGGCGTACCATGGCGTACCATACTGTATTATTATCATTACTACTACTTCTGCTGCTACTACTACTACTACTACTGCTACTGCTACTGCTACTGCTACTGCTACTGCTACTGCTACTGCTACTGCTACTGCTACCGCTACCGCTACCGCTACCGCCACCCCCACCACCACCACCACCACCACCACCACCACCACCACCACCACCACCACCACCACCACCACCACCACCACCACCACCACCACCACCACCACCACCTCCTAGCCGACCTAGCCGACCTAACCTACCTAACCTACCTAGCCTAACCTACCTTAACCTACCTAACCTACCTGCTTACCGACCGACATACATACATACATACATAAACACATACATACGCAACCAGACAACATACATACATGCATGCATACGCACATACATGCATACATGCATGCGTACATACATGCTTACGTGCTTACTTACATATGTACATAGGTACCTGCTCAGACAGATACATAGATGCATGGTTACACACATTTTGTGTGTACATGCAGGCTATGTGCACGCACACGTGCAATTGACATTGCAAGACTGGCCGAAGGTCTTGCCAGCGCCTTGTCAGCGGCGTTGCCGCAAATGACTCGGGACATGATCGCATGTTATGGTTCACATCTATGAAATGCTGGAGCTCTTTGGCAGGTGGTGTTTGGATTCTTTTCATGCAAACTTGCGCGGCGGGCCGTCGCCTTATTTCGAAGATTCAATCAAGCATCTGTGAAAATCTCGGCGCTTGTAAGGTGTCTTCTTGCGGACGATTCTGTGCTAGCCGAACTCGTCAGTGTGACGCCCAAGCATCTCACACGGCTTGGTCTAGCCACGACCTCAGACCCGAGCAATCTTTCAAAGCCTCAAGGCGCCTTTTCTCGCTCGAAGGACTTGAACTCCTTCAGCTGCAGAGATGCCCATGCTGTTGCACGAGTAATTGCCAGAGTGACGGGGTTCGAATCTTACTGTCATTCTCTGGAGGTCTGATGGCTTTTTTCGCCGCACCTGGCACCAAGGTTACGGGAACTTCGCCTGCTGTTCCACGGCCGTTCGTTTGTCAAGAGCTTACTTATCTTACTTATGCTTGGCGTTCGAAGCTGGAACGTTCTTGTTTGAAGATTCTCGGGCGCTGTGAGGCTTGGCTGGGCACCGGAACGGAGGATACAGGTACAGAGGAACAGAGTGTGACAGCACTTCCACATCATAGCATTTGCCTCTCGAAGCAGTGCTGCATTCGTGAGATTTGGGTTCAGGAGCTGGCATCTGCGTTGCCAGCGGGGCTGAAGAAGCTGCACCTGATGCTCGAGTCGCGAACCCAAACGTGTTTCGCGAGATTCCGACAGTGTGTGTCAGAAGAATGTCGGACAGGTCTTCTTGTCAGGGGGCCACCGCTCTTTGCAAGGCGGCACGAGCCATTTCGGTTGTATGACGACACTGTAAGAGTAGTGTCTGAGGCTTTGCCCGAGAGCCTGCAACAGCTGGCTTTAGACTTGCAAGTCACGGTCGGACGCCTGGAGCGAAGACGTGCCCGTGGCAGTGGCGGCGGCCTGTTTATCCGTGCCTTCTTTGCCCTTCCAATGAGGCGCATCCCACGGCGGGTAGCACACTGGCACAGGCTCGGTCGGACACGGTAGCCGCTAGCCGTCCTTGCGGGCCCGCCGGTTACGTGCTCCCGAGGCCCTGGCAGCAGCGCTTCATGGCCTAACTGTCCTTCAGCTGCGGCTTGCCGATTTCAACATGAACCTGAGTGACCTCAGGAGATGTAACATTGCACCAGCATTGTCTTGCGGTGCTGGCCACACTCCGATTGCTTATCGGCAGGAGCATAGCCACGGCTTTGCCAAGCTCCTTGCGCGATTTGCGACCTCACCTCATGATGGCTTTTCGTGTTCGCGAGCCGGTCTTCGAGAGCTTCAAGAACTGTTTTTTTGTTTTGTTGAGGCTTGGACCTGTGCTGTCGCGATGTCGGTGATGATGGAGCCAGCACGCTTGCGGCCAACCTGCCCAAAGGTCCCATGCTTGCGGGTCAATCGGTGCCCATTTGTGCCCATGTCCTCTTCGCCCTCTCAGGGCTGGAGCGCCTTACGCTTTGTCTGCGGGACTGGCGCTTCACCGTAGCTTGCTGAGAACTCCTTGCAGTTTTCTTGCAAGCACCCACCTGATCCCACCCGGTACACCAAGGCTGTCGGGATGAGAGTGCTAGCCGCTGCAGTTCCACGAAGCGTGAGGCAGATTGATGTCGCAGGCTCATCTTCCAGGTTTGTGTTTGTGCAGGCAGCTGAAGCTGGTCGTGTCAAGTTCAGCCATCGGTGTCAGTGGCGTTGGTGCCTTAGACCATGCCCTCATGTCCTGCATCATGGGGAGCCACAGTTGAGGCGTCGTGGAATTTCTGCTCCAGAGCCTCCTTTCAGGGTTTTCCCTGTGGCCCCGGAAAATTCCATGCATCCATGGCTCGTGCGAGAGGGCCACGCCAGCTCGTGCTGCTAACTGGGGATCCGAAGTGGGCTCAACATGTGACCAGCCAAATTCTCAAATCGTGGAAGACTGTGCATAGTAACTTCCGCATTCTTAGAGCAGATTTTCGTGATCCCCCGCAGAGGGCGTGGATGGGACAAGAGCTTGATGCGGTAGTACTGTCGGCGCATCGTCGCAGATTTCTAGATGCTTTTGGAGCTGTGTCTGGAGCTCTGAAGGGGGGTGGAGTTCTGATTTTTCAGACTCCCCCTTTTCAGCAGTGGCGAGCTGAGCGAATCGGGTCCAGATGGTGCAGGTTGTTGGAGCAGCTTGAGGTCGGTGAAGGCCAAGTCCGCACCTTTCACCAGAGCCAGGAGACGGACTTAGAAATCTCGACAATAGCAGACATGCTGCCGCATGGACAGTCTCTGCATCAGGAATCAGCACAGCTCCGGCCTAGCGAGGAGCAGCGTGAGCTGATTGAGATAATTCTGGGAATAAAAACCTCCAGACCCTTGCTGGTGTCGGGAAGACGTGGCCGTGGTAAATCTGCAACTCTTGGAATGGCTGCTGCGGTGCTGCTGCAAAGAACAGGTGGCCGCATTCTCGTGACATCTCCAAGTAGCGACGCATCTTCTCAGCTCTTCTGGGCCGCTGGACGCTTTCTCGGAACTACTGGCGCATCCGATAAACGGCAAAAACTCCTCTATGGCAAGAAAGGAAGCCTCGAGTTTATTGCTCCAGAACGCCTTGCCGAATTAAGCCGAACGGAATTGAAAGAGGCCTTCCTCATAATCGATGAGGCTGCGGGATTTCCCGTCAATTTCACTGCCCGCATGCTCCACCGAGCGGGTCGAGTCTTGCTTGCTACCACACTGGACGGTAACTCAGATCACGATAGACTGTCAACCAGCCGGTTTGTCTTAGCATGAAGACGGGTACGTGCACTGTAGTGGAGGGGCTTACGTGCGGCTCTTGACGAGGCTACGAAGGCAGTGGCAACGGTTTCATGGTTCGAGCATTACCGCAGCTTCGAGCAGCGCGCGCGGGTTTACAGACTCGTGAACTACGAACTTCTTGGCGCTGGGCTCGTGGATGTCCGCTGGAGGCATTGGCAGTGCTTGCGGCGGTTGGGAGCCCCGGTTAGAGCACTTAACTGCTATCCATTCCATCCTATCGTTGTGAGTGCAGTGCAGGTCCTTTCCAGGGCAGCTTTACTCCTGGATGCAGTCCCCGCAGCAGTGAGCCCTACCACAGCAGAAACGATCGCTCGGTCGGCTGTGCTGGAGGCCATCGATCGGGGTGCCATTGTTGAGGACGATGATCGACTGAAAGAGATTTATGGTCTCCTACGAGTAGGCCACTACAAAACAAAACCTTCTGACTTGGAGACTTTCCTTGATGCGACAGGTGTTATATGGCTTGCTCTGCGATATAAGAACAAGTATTATGGCATCACCATCTCTGGCACAGAGGAACCCGTGCTGGAGGAAGAAAGGGCACAGCAGCTCTGGCTGGCACGATGCCAAGTGGCCGCAAACCTAACTGCACAGACTCTAACAAGGGATGCTGGCATGCTGGAAGCCTCCAAGCTGCGTTTCGTGCGTGTCATGAGATGGTGTCTGCATCCGAACTTGCGTGGCTACGGGCTGGGTGAGCGCTTACTCGTGGAAAGTCTCAATCGTCTGATGTCCCTTTCCGTGGATGCTGTCGCGGCGCATTTCGGAGCAACATCCTGGCTTATCAAGCTATGGCTTCGACAGGGGGCACGGGTGGTTCATGTGAGCCACGGCTGCGATCCAAGCAGCGGACAGCACAGCGTAAGTGTTTTGATCCCGCTGACGGAGAGAGGGAGACAAAGCTGTGAGATCTTGGAGAGGAAGTTGCAAGAAGAGCTTCCAGAGCTGCTGTCAGGGCCCCTAGCCGATCTGGCTGGCGATGCCCTGAAAGAGCTCTTGAAAGCGATCGAATGCCCGAAGGCTTCCTTGCAGGACCAACTCGACTCGTGGAGCTTCGCGTTCGGAGCCCGTAGTCTCTCCAACTGCAAGATTGCACTGCGCCGTGTGGTCTTGCAGGCGCTGAAAGAGACCGGGGAGGAGTTCTCCGCCTTCTCGCAGAGCAGCAAGAAGAAGGAGAAGAAGGAGGAAGTGAAGAGCTCGAGCTCGGAGGGGAAGCTCTTCTTCGACCTTTTGCAGGGACGGCCCATCCTAAGTGAGATGCAGCTGCGCCAAGCCCTGCGGCGTTTGCCGATGATCAGAGATCTGCGTCCGTGCAGCCAAAACCAAGAGAGCTCCGAAGCACCTCTGCGCAACATCGCGTCCACGTAAAGTCGTAATGCAAATGTTCTGGCGGCTGGGCAGGCGAGGGCTCTTGGTGCCAACCTGCCAGTAGGCATGATTCGCCTAAACATCTCGCTCAGGCGGCACAGACAGTGTCAGGGTTCAAGTTCAAAGCATGTCATGGTGAGTTTTCCCATTCTTACGGCGATGTGGCAGGCACTGTTGCCTCGGCCGGGACGGTGAGCAAGCAATAAGGCCGTTGGCTCGAAGGCAGCTGAGAAAGAGAGAGATGGGGGACATGCATGTGCGGCAGGGGTTTCGATAGTTTCGCTCAACATGCCCATAGCAAGCAAGGAAGGAAGGAAGGAAGGAAGGTGAAACAAAGAGAGTGAGGGGAGAGCGAGATGTGTAGCAGGGAGATCAAGGCGGATTTTTCCAGCACCAATCTCACCTCAAGCAGTCACCGACAAGACAGCGAGCGAATGCCACCTTTGAGTTCAAACTGGAGGGATTTTGTATCGCCCTCCTCTAGAAGCCCGCCGTGGGCGTGGGGCCTCGACTCTGGACCACCGCTGTAGCTGTTGCTGTTGCCGTTGCTGTTCTTGGGGCACAAAAAGAAGCACAGTGCCTGCCCTCCAGAGGAGTTCTACAGTCAGTTCTTCAAAGACAGTACGAAAAAAGCTAGCGAGTCAGAAAGAAGTCGACGAAGAGGGGCACAGACGCAGATGTAGCCCGTCGTCGTTTCCAGCAGGTGGAACGCTTTGCCGCACAGCTGGGTCAGGGTGTACGAGAAGACAGCCGCCAGCGTGGTCTTCACCCCAAAAACGGTGCTCATAGACTCATGAGGATTCCGTGGTCTTGTTGCCGAGGGGCTACAGCGCTGCTGTGAATGGGACTTGTGGGATGAATGAGACGAAAAGAGCTTTCGGTAGATAGCCGCAGATCGCAACGCTGCATGGCATTCCACGCAAAGGCCGGCTGGCGGGGGAAGCCGTATTAAGGCTTGCAATGACATCTATACAGTTGGAGCATGGGCCGATGATAGGTCTTCCAGAGCATCGGGATGATGACGTTCTAGTTTTCGAGCATGGATCATGAAACAAATGCTACAAGAACTGTGTCTTCAAGTTCAGGACGCCTTTTTGGAATAGCCAGCTTCGAAGAACTCTCGATAATTAATGCTTGTGGACTGCTGCATGCGATCGCAATCAGCATGCTGGGTTCGCGGCCAAATGTGTGCCTGGCTTGCTTGCATAGTCCATTGGTCCAAGCACAGAGTCGCAGCCAAATGCCAGGCGTGCCCTCCCTGTCCTGCATGGCCACCGCCGGAGCCATTGATCCAGTCCCTCAGCTGAGAACGAACACGCTGAAGCTCTGGCTGAGTGAGAGCGTGTCCAGGAATGGTGGGGCCGTGGGCATAGTCAGCTCAAACCTGCGGCGAGCTGAGCTCGCTTGATCGCGAAGAGATGCGCAAGAGCAGTTTTCTTCTCTGATAGGAATTGAACCATGCACGGCAAGATTCCATTTCTGCTTTTGAGGCCGTGGTCTTTCCTTGATTTGACAGCTCCGATCAGGCAGATCATGGCATCTGAGTGCTCTGCCTGCTCAATGGTCATTGCGGGAAGGTCGCAGATCTTTTTCAACTTGGTGGGCGACCTCCTCTGCTACAGTGGAGCCAACGAGGCCAGCAGAAGAGCAGGCAGAGGCACGACCGGCATGGATCCCGTAGACCTGGTAGCCGTGATTTCAGGTGAACTTGCAGTTGAGCATTGTCCGATCAGCCTGCCAGGATCCTCGAGTAAGTCGAGTCTGTTCTTATGAAACGGTGCAAACTCGTGTTCCACTTGAGGCAGAGAACTTCGTGATCAGGTGGATGAGGAGCGCAGCCCACAGATCCGGGAACAGAGTGCGTGCACGACAGTAGCAGGAGTGTGATTGGTTCTAAGGTGCTTGACATTCAACTATGATGATACCTGTGGTCTTGGCTAGCATCTCTGATTTCAGCGGGTGCTCGTCGCATCTAGAAGCACGGAGCCTTCTAGGTAATGGGCCGAGCCGTGATCGTGACGAAATTCTGGCCCTCAACACCTGGCTGCTTGTTTCGGACTTCAGCGTATGTGGTGCGTATCCACAACATCAACTCAATGTGAAGTGTGATCTGCAAGGATCAAGAGACACCCGCGACTCAAATACTTCGAGTGCCTTGTTCGGAGTGAACTGCTCTCAGCTGTCTCTGGCTGTGGAATGCAGCAGTTGGGCGACAGGGCGTGTGCGTGTGTTTGTTGGAGTGTGTGAGTGTGGGTGTATGAGCTGCCCTCGCACACGCGTTTCGGGGCCATCGTCTGGCAGTTTTGCTCGCGACGGTCACACTCAGCAATTTGCAATACCAGTCGAAAATATTTTGCAGGGATCCAACGAAGCTGCCAGTGGTGTGGGAAGCCAAAGTTGGCTACGCTGGTGTACCTGCGGATCAGTGATGGCAAACGTGACGTAGCCGAATATCTAGCATCCTCGCTGCATATGGTTATCGTCGCTGCCGTCGGCTTGTTAGATTGCATCTTACAACATGTTTGTTGGAGAGCAGCGCAGTCGACAGTGCATGTCAGGGAGCTGAACTAGCAGGCAGCATGTTGCTTGCATGCATGCACGGTTGCAGCAATCTGATCATGTTTTGGACGCCAGCAAGGCCCGACAACCAGCAAGTGGATGGTTCACTTTGTGCACCGATCACTACCCTTCAGAACTGCGGGCATGAGACCCAAGCGATGATGAACATCCTGAATAAGACTGAATAATATTCCCGAGCTCCCTGTGATGGGCAAAGGCCCGCATTGGGATTTGAGAGTTTCCGTCTGGAATAGCACCCTGTCTCTGGCCCACTTGCTCTCGCTCTGGTACCGCCCATGTTCTGCTGAAGCGAAGACATATCCACACGTCGCGGTCAACGAACCCTGCATCAATCTATCGCCCGCGTGTCGGACCCCCCCGGCGGATGAGTTGCTGGACGAAGTGCAACACTTGCAGGATTCACTCGGAACTCTGCTTCACTTGCATTTGCACTGATTTCACTCTGACGGGATTGTTGATTCCTCGTGCTTCCAATCAAGCTAATGCAGAACAGAGTTATGGCAGGCCTCACCCTGCGCGAATATTTCGCGAGACCTTCTACTAAACCAGCTCCCCTACCGGAGGACACCGAACATGCCCATGTCATTCTGGCTACGGAACTAGGCATGCAGCACGAGGGAGGGGTGCGCTGCGCTCAGTCCATTCTCAAGTCCGGACTCAGTCATGCCCAGGCGCTTCGCAACACGCCAATGGTTCCTCTCTGGGTCCACGTAGAGTGGAATCGGTAGATACCACAAAGGAGCTGCGTCCAGCTTGGTAGGTGTGCGAAAGTGGTCACATAGACGGCCGGTCCTAGAAGCAAGGAGATTTGGCATTGCACGATACAGGCAACAAGCTCTTACCGTGGTTGCGTTACAGTTCGGGCCCTGTCCCTTACTTAATCAGGACCCATCTGGGCCTAGAGTACAGATCTTTTCCTGGAATTGTAGTGGTACACTTTTTGTTGCAGAATTGACAGTCTGGCTCTGCAAACATCAAGAGATTACGGTTGTCTTTCTACAAGAGATACATTGGGCTGAATCGATGGAGGGTCATCTGACGACTGGGTATATTTGTCATTCGGCCGCAGGTCAGAGGCAATCTGGCGGTGTCTTGATTGGCATCTGCGCTACCTTCGCTTCTGATAGCCTTAGTTTAAAGGAGGTCGCGAAAGGGCATGAAGGGGAAGGAGCATATGGCTTTCATTTGCGCTTGCTAGCACGTGGTCTATCATGGTGACGAAGAGAAGGTTCAGCGACTCTACAAAAAGCGCAACGCTTATGGAAGGAAGTTGATCGCTTGTTAGCTTCATTTCCACTCGCATGTAGTTCGTGAGGTTTTTCAACTGTCCATGTGGCCGCATCTTAAATTCGGGCTGAGGCTACCTATCGGATTGGCGCCACATCCGCCGCAGCACACAAGTGTTGTCCATCAAAGGGCGGAGTGCGAGCTTCTGACGAGGCATGCCAAGACGCTCTTCACGCGCCCCGATTGGACCCTACCACCGCTCATGCCACTGAGTGCTGAGTTGTTCCCGGCTGCACGTTGGAATGGTGCACTGAATTAACTCCCGAGAGATAAAGCCACCCCCATCTTCACCCGTCGAGCCATAGCTTGGAGGCATACTTCTTCGCGGATCTGTGGGCTTCTAGCGCGCAGGCAGCTGACTATGTTTTTCGCTCTGGCCCGTGCATCCCGATGGAATGAATGAGCATCCATCCAGATTGCATAATTACTTAAACCAGGCAAAACCCCTCTTGCCCAGCTCGCTTTCGCATAAGCGGCTTAATGTCAGGTGACCAAATGGCATTACTGCGCATCATCAAGGAACCCTCCGCGACCCTATCATGCAAGCGCTTGTAGCCTTCCCGCAATACGCCTATCGAAATCATGCTTCAACGCTTGACGCGGTTTGCATGCAAGCACACGACACAATGTTGGAAGCTTGGGAGACGGCAGAAGTTGGCCTGGGCCTCCTGGATTCTGAGCTTGGCGGGTTGTGGCTCGAAGTTGTAGGTGCTGGAAATAGTCCCTTAGAGGGATATGGATGTCAGAGTCTGCGTGTCTGAGACGAAATGTCAGGGCAACGTCCCGCCAACTGAAGAAGCGACGCGGCCTTGAGAGCGCGCAAACGCCTTTCAATACACAAGCGATAGCAGACTTTGTGAAGTTGATTGTCATGCCTGCAGATTGTAGCCGTTCGAAAGCCTCCATCAACTGCGCAGCTGCTTTCCGAAGTGACTGAATCGAATGGTTTTGCCATTGACAGTGTGTGTCATCCGAGAAAAGCATAAGATGGGAAGCAGTCCATCCTTGACCGAGACTGCTGTCAGGACGACAGCAGATGCTTGCCGACCATCCGCAAACAGAAGGGGCGCCACGGGACGACCTGGCCAAGCCCCCCGACTCATTTGGGCGGTCCCAGAATGTTCACCGTGTAGATTGACACAGACTGTGTTGTTGTGGATGTGAACTGAGACGACACAGCACTTCAGGCACACTAGCCTCAAGAAGGGATCTGAACACCCCGCAGTAAGGAATGCCTTCTTTAGATCAAGGTTAGCCATTACCCCCCCCCCAACACCTCTTTCCTTGTGTTTGCCTGCGAGGCGTGGTCAGGTCAGACTTGCGTGTGTCGAGCTTGAAAGTCAGGCGCGCAGCAGCACAATTGGAGCTACAGCGGAGAAAGGATCTACCAAGGAGGGGTCACAGCGTGGATGTAGTGAGGCATGCGTCCGTCTGTCAACGTAGCCGCTACTCTGACAGCCAGCGCTCGCCGTCTTGTTGTTAGCATATCTGAAGACACTGGGACACTGGCCGCAGTTCTGTGCTGAAAGTCATTGAACAAGAGCGCGTCCGAGTCATTGAGCTCGAGCTGGCCGCAGTACTCCAGTGTCGCCAAAGCAGCGAGCTAGTTCAGGCCAGTGCCGCCAGCCAATGTTATCTTTGGATGTCCGATCTGCGGCCTGTATTTTCCAGGTCAGCACAGCTTCAACGAGCACTACATTGCCAAACATCCAGAAATAACGTTTGAGCGCAGGTCTCCATGGCTCCCCCGGTGCCGATTCTGTCACTCCACCTTGTTTACCTGGCAAGTTCAACGAGCCGGAGCGCGCCGATCCCCCGTGCCCCCATGATGGCATTCAATCGGATGGCTTGATGCCAATATTGCCAATTGCATTCCATCATGCCCTCGGCGAAGTGGGCGCAGTTAAGCACTTCCTCACCGCGTGCAGTGTGCGGCCAGTTACTACAGGCATCCAAGCTCAGCGTCCAGCCATCTTTCAGTCCCTTGCGACTCGATAGCTGAAGGCTGAAGGCTTTACCGTTCACGAGCTTCAAATCGCTTAGGAAGCGTTGGCTACCAGCCAATGTGGACCAGTGAGATGCACAGCTGCAGGAAGTGCTGCCCAGCAGGCTCACCTGCTCTGACATGTGCAGACCTATTCCCAACCCCAGGTCTCCTGCTCTCCTTAAGCTTCCTAAGATGGGTTCCTGTAGTTACAATGCCTTGTGGCCTCAGAATTTAACGCTCGGTGCCACTCCGGTCCCAAGTCGAGGGTTGCTTCTTGGACGACGCAAGAAGCGAGACCTTCATCCGCAGGGAAGCAACGTGGTGCAACGCCTGGTGGTCCAGATGCTTGCCGTGCACAAAAGGCTTGTTGCATCCAGCACAGGGCCTTCGCAAGTTGCCTTACAGTCCCTAACTTAAGAAAAACACCCTTCGCAAATGCAGAAGTCCAACCGGAGCTCCCTCACGAGAAGGCCAGTCCGTACCGCGTGAACATTCTGTCTTCGAACGCTAGTGGGCTTTCAGCAAAGATTTCCTAGAAACTTCTTGCGTGGACTGAGCTTCAGCACGAGTACTAGTTGATTGTTCTACAAGAAACCCACGGACATTCCACTACCGACTACAATAGTTGTGAGTGGGTGTGTGTTCACAGCTCTGGCCGCGACAATCCCACCAGCACAGACCGGAGCAGTGGCATACTCATCATGCTGTCGAGGCGTCACTTTGCGGATGTCACACTCCTGGAACATATGCCAGGCAGGCTCATGCAGTTACGGGCCACTTTGAGAACAAGTGGTCTCCCGATAACTATCGTTGCAGTCTATCACCACGTGGAGATCACGTCTGACCGCTGCAGAAAAACCTGCGCCGCGCCATTGCCAGCAAATGTGGATCAGCTCAGTTCTGCAGCGAATTCCTGCTCGGCCCACTTAGTCCTGTGTGGAGATGTCAGTAGCATCCTGAAGTCACAGTCTCCCGACATAGGCCCGTCACCCACTGCGTCCGACGCACACAACCGCTCATCCGAACTGCAGTCACTCGTTGCGGGCCAAGACCTCTGCGTCCTGAATTCCTGCGCAAGCGATGCAAGGACACGATCCTCGCGTCAGGCGCATCACTTGGCAAAGCGAGGCCATGAAACTCTCCTCCCTGTCGAACATTTCCAGTAGGAGCGTCGAGAGAGTCGGGCCACCGTCCGCTCCAGGCGGCATTGCCCTTTCTTCCGTACGGTCACACGGCAACGACCCGCAGGAACATAGACGCCCCGTCGCTACAACACTCACCCGAGGCCCAGGATCGTGTCTCGCTTAGGCAGCAGGTTAATCAAATTCTGCTTTCGTTGGCTGCAAAGGCATTCCATGCAAGCCGGATGTCCGCATCAGCACTCAGCCACGCAACGCCTGATCCAGCAGTGGCGCTACCTCGTTCTTGTCGGGCGAGCTTCTAAAAACAACCGAAAACAGCCAACAGCTCAAACGAGCTTACGTCCTTTGGCAGGTACAGCAGGCTGAAGAGGCTGCAGCCCGCAGCGTTCAGCGAGGCCTGTGTCAGGTAGCGAGAAGCCCAAGTGCGAAATGTAGGCAGCACCCCTCCCGTGTGCGCAACGCGGACGGTACTCCCATGCCGCTAGACCAAGAAATGCAGGCTGTCCTTAAACGCAGCAAAGAAACCTTCGCCTGGCAGGCCGATGCTGGGCCGCTTGGCACCTTGCCATGGGGTCTTTTTCTCAGTAGTGCAGAGTACTCAATTGAGCTGCCGTTCTCACCAGCCCCGCCAATGCCACAAGCGCAGGTGCGCGAAGCATCTCCTTCGTCACGGGGAGCACCTCGACCGAAGTTCACGAAGGTCTTCTCAGTTTGGTCAACAACAATGCCATGACCCTCCTATTGGGAAGGCTCGCTTCACGACGCTCGAACATGGCCAAGTAGCTGGCAAGGATGGCCTATCGGTCGTAGCCCAAGCGCCAACATGACACTGCCGAGCTCATAGACTATCTCCACCGTCCTCTGTCCTCTCAGATGATACGGGGACACTTTGAGAGCCGTCAGGCTTCGCCGCGGGGTTTGTGTCAAATGTTTGCGCTTCATAGTGCCGCGTTGCGAACCCGGGGTGCGAAGTTTTCTCGTGTTCTGTCCTGCTGGCCTTGGCTCTTCTTGCAATTGCCCAGGTTCAGTCAGCAGGCTGAGCATGTCAGCAAGACCCAACAATAGTACAATAGTATCGACGTGTGCCCAGTGTTCAGGTGCCAATCTTGCCCGCTGCCATAACCTTGCAAGTTCGCTGGCAGCAATATGATGTAAAAGGCTACCTGCAGCATCACTCAAAACGCCGAACTCGGGCAATTATACCACCGGATGTGTGTGTGTGTGTGTGTTTTCGTGTTTGTGTGTGTGTGTGTGTGTGTGTGGGTGTGTGTGTGTGTGTGTGTGTGTGTGTGTCTGTGTCTCGGTGGCTCGGAGTGGTGGCGTGTGGATGTGATGAGAAAAGCCCCCTGTCTCGTGCCAGAGTCAGAAAGAGGGTCATTGTGCTTCTGGTCGTGCCGCCGCGCCTCTGGATTGATATCTTACACGGCGACCCATCGCTTGGACCCAGAGGAACTGAGTTGGGCCGTGAGCCACATCTACTTGCTGGAGTGCCAGCTACACGAAACCGCAGCAAGCATCGACGCTGCAGCATGTGTTCAATGATCTCGCGCACCGAGCCCATAGACCTGAACGCTGCGTGGGAGGGATCAGGCAGCGCAGCAAGTGCATGCGCATCGTCATTCGGTGCCATGCGGTCTTCCCTCTCGATGAGTATCATGCTGTATCTACTGTGGTGTTGACAAAATGTGAAGCCTGAGTGCCAAAAATCTGGCGCCTGATCGGGTTCCACACACAGATGCAAGCAAAAATGCTTGTCGCACAGTGTCCGCAACGTAGGCTCGCAGACTGCAGTGGCTGCTGGGCTGAAATGCAAGGGCACGAGCAGCGCCAGGAGCAGGCCGAGGCAAGGGCCCAGACCCAGGAAATGAGTCAACGCTTCGCACAGCACGACTCGCTCTTCACAGCAAAAGGCCCGCCGGTGCTTCCCGCGACAGCGTCGGATTGAGCTGACTCTCTTCGTCGTGGTGGGTTCCTCACAGCCTGTGACAAAGGCGGAGCGATGTGGTGATTATGACTTTTCAGCTGGCCCAGTTGTCCAGGCGGTGTCTGCCGAGCTTGTCAACCATGAAGCAAAATCGACACTCGGCACGAGGTGAGGATGCCAATTGTCGCACAGCCGTACCCAGAGAAGGGTCGGATGTATTCACGGATCGGGGAATGGGGCCACAGACCGAGCCAGCAAAGAAGATTTTGGTCGCAACTTCCTGTCGCCATCGAACAGGTTTTCGAAGAGAGTGGCTTGGGCTACATCGCCTGGGGCCTCACCGCGACGACCATAGGCAACGGCGGCAAGTTCAGCCGCGCCCCTTGCAGCCTGCTGCCAGCGCGGTTTGACCGGTGCAAGGCAAGACTTCCTTGCGGGGGCCCGGAAGTCGTTGCTGGCCAGTTCGGGCGTCGACTTGACTTGGTTCTCCGGTGCATGGCCAGATGAATTCGTACCAGTAGCTCTTCAGATTCAAGAAAATCTTGTGCGGACGCAGCAATCCTCGAGGACAGCGAAGGCGCTTGGCTGGGACGGGGACGTACAGTAACCTCTACATCCGGAAAGCCCATAGAAGCAGCTCAGTCGAGCGCGGTCCGAAGCCGAAGTTCGAGAACCGAATGGAAGAACCTTGGTAAGGTATGGCTCGGGCAGGAAGGTGAAAGGATTCAACACTCGTCTGCTGGCGTGATGGTTGTTTGGTGTGGAAAGATCAAGAAGGGGTAGCTAGCTACGACAAGGAACAGTGGGTCGCCCGCTTCGAAATACTGTGGAAAAACTCTTTACAGGAGACGCACTTCCAGGACCCGGCAGGAGATGTCAGCAGACAAAGAAAAGCCATGAATGCAACGGTGCAGCCGCGGCATGCCCTCGCAGGCCCGCCGCCCGTTCGCCAAAACCAGACGCAGTCAACCGCGGGGTTGGCGTGCCAAAGTATATCGCGATGAGCAACTTCACAGTTCGGGTCGGATGTCGCAGGATTGAGGACTGTGCCTTTGGCGACGAAATGCACTTGCCAAACCACCACCCACAGCCACACAGCACCAACACGAGTGCTCTCGCAGCGAGCGTGGCAGCGTAGCAGCGGAGATGCTGCTATGCCCCAGGCATCCCCCGGTTGTCTTGCAAAAAGTTGATTGGGTGCATGATTAGATTGCGGCAACCGAGCAGGTGTGAATGTGTGCCGGAAAGCTGCGGGTTGCACTGGCTTCAATAGGGTTCGGCAAACCCTAGTCTTGCTGGCGCAAAGGCTCAGCTTTTCTGCAGGTACGTTTGCACCATGCAGTCATGGTCGCCAGTCGCCGACTTCGCTAGCCGGTAGCAGGCTTGCAGGAGATCGACCATGCTGCTCTTGCCTGCTTATGTCTGACTGTACGACATGTGTGCATGAAACATGTTGTATGAACAAGAGGGCATACTGCGTATGATCTTGTTTGCTCATGGACGAGCCGGTGCCTGCGAGCACGCATAAGATACATATGGGCACTTATTACAGAAACGACACCATGTACATGTTTACATGTGAATATTGCGTATGCTCATTTATGCTAGTTGCCTGAGGCCGCCAAATTCAGAATCCTGCTGGAGGCCTGAAGCATCCCGTGTTTACAGTCTTCGGCATGTGAACTTGACATAACTAGTAGATTGCGACAGAATGACGATAAAATGTGCAGCATTTGGATGCGTAAGAGCTTGGACTGCCAGAATCCTGCGTAAATGCTGGTTACGTGCCAGCTCCCGTCTACATCAGCATGTGGAAGCGCAGGTTGCTTTCGTACCATTTCGGACACACAAAAGTCCGTTTGCATGTTGGTTTATGTATGTCTTTCTTCCGGAACGATGCCATAAGTTCAAACATGTTTTTGGTACTTCAGACCGCGCCTGACTTGGGTCGATAAACATCCAAGCGGACGAGCAGCAAGAGGCATGCCATACTTGCCACGCAAGACCAACGCAACCCACGTGACTCGGCTTGATGTTTGGTCGGCCTCGCGTCTGAAGGAAGCAGGAGTTGCAAAGCGGGTTCTTCGAATCTCAAATATCTGCGTGTAGCTTCCCGTGATTGAGACATGCCTGAGTTCTCTCGTTTTGTTCGGTAGGGCACCAATTTTCTGGACATCAATGAGGCCAAGCTGAATTTTTCCTGGGGAGTTGGGATTTGACGCTAGCTGCCTGTGATGACGGCAACGACGACATGGACTATTGAGTACGTGGAAAAAGACGAAGCACCCCACGCGCGTAGCAACGGAGTGCGAACTCCCAGCTGTTGGTTGCAAGTCTTACTGTCAGTTGTAGCTTGGAACTGCACCCGTAGATGAGGATCACGTGGTAGCTTTGAGAATCCATGCAACCGATGAACATGCTCAAGCTAAAACAGAGTTTGCATCGGAAGGTTGTTGGGCTCTCGTGTGCCTCCACACTTCTGCTTTTTGCCGACCGGAATGGCCGGAGCGGTTACCTTGCGGTGGCGTAAAGGCGACTCGCCCTTCGACGGGCTTTAATAAAAAACCGCCACGGGTTGCTTTAGAAAACCCACGGGGCCACCGGTACAGAAGCAGACGTGGCGCGCGATACTGTCTCGCCGATCTGGACAGGGCACCAAGCTGAGGACCCGGCTCGATTGCGGTGAGTGGCCGATCGAGCTTGGCTCTGAGTCTCCTCCTAGTTGTGTTTTTGCTGCTTCTTCGTGAGCGTGCTTTTCAACATGGAGCTGCCTTGCAGATGCGGAGCACGCACAATCGCGCACGGGATGTTGGCAGAGGAAATCGGCAACATCGGAAAGTTGTGCAGAAAAGGCATGTACTGTATTCGTCTATTTTGCAGAACGCCAGGCCGAGTTTCCGTGACCATGAGCAAACCTGTTTTTGTAGTTTTTGGGCAATCAAGAAAGGGGATTGTGCCGGATATCACCGGATCGATGACACTGTTCCTTATTCTGTGCCATAGTTACCTGGACACATTCTCTCACTTACTGCTCCTGGTGCCGTTCTCGGTGGTTGGAAGAGTTGCAGTTGCCGCTGTCAAGAGCAAAGTTTGCTAGGAGCTGCAACTGCCGCCTCGGACCCGATGCAGCTTCGTGTTCGAGTTCAAGGCTTGTTCAAAGGCTCAGGGAAGCAAAGATTGCACTGTGTAGTACAGGTCACTGGCCACGAAGTTGAACAACTCTTGCAGCGCTTTTGTGCCCATCACCCGGGATCGACTTCCCGGACAGTCCTTGCTTGGTACAGATGGTACAGTGAAGTGCAGCGATGTATATCCTTGATCCTTACCAATCAGTGAGGTTCGGCGATTGTCGCTCATGCCGCAGGAAGACAAGGATGCTCTGTAGTGGATCATGACATGCACTGCAGCAACTCTGCAGTGTGAAAGGATGGAGCTGGCCAGGCGCAGCGCAGCTGGAAAGCAGTGGCCTTGTCCAAATTCAGAATTGGAAGTAGTAAAGTTGCTTCACTAAACGGAAAATTTGAGGCCTTCCCCGAGTCTGGCCTCCAGGTGCTGTGTTTGCGAAGGCTACTTGGGCATTGCGTCATCGTGCGAAGCTCCTTAGCGATACAACCCATCCAGTGCTGACCAGTTGTTCGGACGAAATCATCCAGTCGCTATTTGCCGTAAGCCCTCGATTACGGAGTCTTCAATTGGCAGGGCACCTACTGCAACTTGTCTGTGCTTTTTTCTGGAAGGCGAAGAATCCAGTAAACGTGCCTTTAGCAGAGTATGCAGAGTGAACTCTGGTGAAACACGCTCGAAACCCCTTCAGCAGAGCGGACGAAACCTTCTTGGAGAAGCAGGAAGTCGCTGATTCGAGGCGAAAAACGGGACTGCAGGGAAAGCAGCAAGCGCCCAGAAGGTCACGGTGTTCCAACCGCTGGTCGCGACGTTCGCGAGAGATGGCGAGAGGCGGAGCGGCTTGGAGGGGACGCAAACTCGCGGAGCGGCGGAGCGGGGGACTCCTCGAGGTTTCAGCCTCACGCGCGATAAGACTGAAAACGGCAATCACGCGGCGGCTCCACGGAAGATCACGGCCGCGGATGGCCTCTGTCCGTGCCTACCCTGCCTTGGCTTCCGACAGTCCTCCGACACTCTTCCAGAGCTAGCGTCGGCAATTCCACGAGCACTTGGGCCTACGCCGAAGACTGTCGAGCTGTCGAGCGCAGCAACCGAGCAGGCCTTGATGCAGAGCCCCTTGTCAGGACGGGTCGTGGCGGGGCAGCGGGGCTGTGAAGAGGCTCAAAGGGTACTTTGGAAGGGGAGAAGCGAGCCCAGTTCCGCCTTCGCTTGAGCAGACGCCGACGGAGCCGCCCACGATTGGCAGAAAGCTAGCCTTGCTTCTCAGCAGCGTGAACGGCCCATGCAGCTCCAATGGGAATGCGGCAAATGAGGCAAGCCTCACCCTAATGGCGGCAGCTGCACTTCTCACGACCCCCTCGAAAACCTGACAGAAAGCCTTACGGAGAGCTTGCATTGCAGCGCGCGAAGCTGACTCCAGTGCTGTAACATGCTTGACCAGTCCGCGGAACTGACGTGTACCGTCTGTCATAATTGTACACCAGGCATCCCAATGCAGATCATAAGAGCGCCGAGAGGACAGCCCAAAGCGACAAGTTGGCGGGCCTGAGTCGCTTGACTTGGAGAATGAAGTACAACGCTAATCAGCGCACTGAGGTGTTGGTCAGCCTCAAACGCCAGGCTTAACCATTCCACCCTTCCAAAGGTCAACCTAGGACCTAGAGATACATAGAGAGAACGTGCACACGTGGCCCATAGGGAACGTGCACACGTGGCCCATGGGTCATGTTCAGACAGCTCCAACAGCTTACGCCCAGTTTACGCTACCGCTACCGGTTGACCTTCAAATTCGCACTGGCTGTTCACTTCTTGCCTGAGGTTCTGCAAGCTCGCCAACAGAGAATCTGACAACATCTGACAGAAGAGTCGTCACGGGATGGGGAAACATGTTCTTGGACAAGTAAAGCTGACGTCTGCTAGCTCATGCTAGCTCGCAGCTTCCAAATGACCGTTTGGGCTCCCCCAAACAATTCCGACTCGTGGATCCGAAACCCAAGGGTCTGACACACCGAGGTCGACAGCAGATTGCAAAGCATGCCCTTGGCGATTTCGCAAAGATTGAGCAGCCTCAGCTTGACCGGGGCAAGCCCAGCATGTGTATTTTTTGGGCGAGATTTGGTATTAGACAAACACCGCAAATGGCAGATCACGAGTTTGCCCGACGAGCAGTTGTCGAAGCTGATCGCCAGCTGTCAAAACCTTCGGCACAGTCCTCGAGCCGCCATGTGTCATGCCATGGGAACATGGGTCGCAAGAGCCAAATTATGACTGTTGAGGTCTCTGTACATTGCCAAATGCCATGTTTCTCACATTTCCTTTGCTCTGTCGAACTTGGAGCTTCTTTCCGTGCTTGCCTCAGAACGCTTGGTTTGGTTGCTTTTTGCAGGGACGGAGCTGATTGCCGGATTAGGTGACACACTGCCAGCAACTGACGGAGCGGTTGCTGCACTGCTGGCCGTGAATGCCGAAGAAACGACTGCTGACGACTTGGGCAGGACCAGTGTGCTACTGAGATCTTGTCTCCGGCGAACAACCCGCGTGTTCACCTAAGTGCTTGCTGGATGTCTTCGAAGTTGTAAGTCTACGCCTCCTTGCCAACGCATTCTTCCATTCTTCGAGGTCTTCGTTTCGTGGACCTCTCGGAATGTCAAAGTCTGACAGCTCCGACGGCCCGAGCCCCTCCCCTCGCGTGGCCCTCCCCTTGGATGTGGCCCCAGCACAGGTAGAGCATCCTCAGATGGAGATCGCATGGCTGATGCACTGCCCGCAACTCACCGGTCAGGCCGGTGCTAACACGGCCTTTGCTTGCCCCTCTGAGCTGGATAACGAATTTCGAGGTGGTCGCGGCCATGTCGGGTTCTCGGTCCAAGCTCGTGTGGCTACGGCCATCCTCAAGACTGAGATGGCAGGTTCCGGAGTTGTACAGCGCTGACCGCAGTAAACCTGGTGCCTGCCACTTGTTCGTGTCCACTCCGTGCATTCATGCTCACCTGCTGCGCAAAATTTCAACATGCATTGTGTACTTCCATGTCAGAACCAGATTTTTCAGCGGCGGCCTTTTCAGCTCAACTCCGCACAGTCGCTGTGCGCAGTGGCTGTAGCGAAGGCGCTACCTGAGCCAAGATTCGCTAGGCCCCTAGGATATATAGTCCTCAGGTTGATTTGATTGTGACAGCTGCCCAACATGTCCAGGGGCACGATTTGTCCTTCCCTCACCAGGTCCAGGTTTTCACAAAAGCCTGACAGGTGGACATACCATGGCTTGCTCGACTGTGTGGCTGGCTACTCTCAGCCCCTGTCTTTGTGGCCGAAAATAAAATATTTGCGTTGCCCCGGCGTGCTGTAGTCGGTTGTGCATTCTTGTCGCTACAAGCTGCATGGCTAAGGCCTGTTCGTTCTGGCCGACACAAGCTTTGTGCCATTTGCCGGAGTCGAGGCATCGCATCTGGAATCTAGATTTCTCGCTTCGGGGAGTGTGCGAGGAGCTGAAGCCGCATCGTATCCACGAGCACTGTGACGAGACCACCATCAGCGAGGAGGGTGGAGGGTCATGCTCGCCGAAGCCCAGTCCCAGGAGCTGGTTCGGGTTTGCAGATTGCAGGATGGCTACCGGTGGTGTTCTCGATCTTTCAGGAAGCGTCTTGAGGACTGGCCTTTGCAAGCGGCAGCGATCTAGGCCTGACCCAAGAAGCTTCGGCAACTGCCCCAACACAGTAGAGGCCTGCCTCTTCCCTTTTGTCCCTGGTCGGCTTTAACTTAACATGGGATGCAGCTCGAGTCGAATTCTCCCAAGAGCGCTTTTCGTTAATTTCATCGGCTGTGAATGCTCTAGGCAATGCAAGAGCCAATTAGGATGTTGGGAAGTTTCTTTCGAAGGCTGCACCACCTGGACCTACAGGGCTTCGCATCGAACAGGTAGATTTTGATCCCCTACCCCTGGTCCACATGTTTGTATTTTTTACTTCGGTTGCTCGTCAACTGCATCCCGACATTTCTTCCCTTCGATGTCTCTTCTCCCAAACGTGCACGCACTTGCCTTTGGTACACCGACCGACGTCCAGTTACTCTTGACGACCACTACACCAGTACTACAAAAGAAGTATTATTCTATACTGGTCTCCACGGCAGCAACGGCAACGAGGCAGACATAGACGTAGAGGATGACTGCAACGACAACTTTCGGCTGGAACCCCCGGATGGGCCCGGAAAAAATATGAAATGGAGAGGAGGAACACCTTTTTCCGCCAGGTGTTGGGCTTGGGTGCTGAAGCATGGTCCATTCGTGATGCGGATTTCGACACCAAATCATGCTACGGCCAATGCGTGAGTGAATGGACGATGGTTGATTGAGATCGGTACTGGGTTCGCGCTGTTGACATCGCATTTGATGGGTCAAACATGTGCACTGGCCGTTTTTGCATTTTGAAGGCTGGAGGGATGGGGACTGTGAGAATGATGTTTGTCGGGGCCGACGGGCCGGCAGTGGCAGGGGCGCCAGCTAGCGGCTTCATATGGCTGCATGCCATCCTTGAATTGGGTCTTGGCTGGTAACTTGACCTGCTTCAGAGCAAGCCCGTCGCTTCTAACAGGGTTATTTGAGGGCGTTGGCTGGGAAACGGGAGTGCTGTGCTGTGCCTTTTTGTGCAGCATGTGTGTGTGTGTGCCGAAGTCAGAATTCGTGAGGTGTGGTGCCGTTGCCCAGTCTAGGTGGGGTTAAATCGTGTGAGATTCAGTCGCGATTGTTCGGCAGGATGGCGCCGATGTGGAACTGAGTTGGTCAATGCATGTCAATCCAGATTCCATCTTGTCCTTGGACACAGAGGCCGGGCTTCCGAACCTTGGCAGTTCAACAGCGAAACCACTGTTTCCCAAAGGCCGAACATGGTGTCAGAATGGTTCGGTGTTCTCCAGGTCAGCCGGAGCCTAGGCTTGCAGCAGAATATGACCGTCATGTCCAATTCGCAACAAGCACGCGAGTTGAAGCAGCCCCGCTGCTTTCGTGCAGACCGTTCGCTGTCATGCTGTCAGCTGTTTCCTAGTCAGACGGGCTCGCACCAGTCCTCGGGCGAAATTGCTGGTTTAGTTGATGCTTTGCAGTATTGCTCCCGATGTTTCACTGCTTTAGTGGCCCACGCGATAAATTTGTTGGGCCCGATTTACTTGTCTACTGGAGGGGCATGTTTCGTTTGAACAGCCTTTGCATTTTTGTGTCTATCCAATTGCATAAAACGTCCAACCGGGAAGCTGTGTTCTTACGTCTTACGACTGTTCTGACAGAACACCTTGTTTTTGGCGGATGCTGGTAGTATTTTGTTACAATAATTCTATGGGCAATGTGTATCTACATGTATATACGTGTTGAATCGTCGGTATTTCGAGACTGGCGTCAGGCAACAAGACAGCGCAAAGCCACCGTGATATCAGCCAAGACTCTTTCTGCACGTACTCGCCAAGCTATGTGATGTAGGTGCAAGAGTCAGTGTGCATTGCTTGTACTCGCGTGCTCATTGACGTCTGGCTGTTGACTGCGCTTGCGCGTGGTTAGGGCTGATTCAGGACTGAGGGATCGTGCAGGTCTGCGCTGGCGATAGCGAAGACATGCAACATACCATTGTCAATCTTCGTTAGTATATGTCATTCTGTTTGTTTTCTGTGTCTGTTCATATGTGAAGCACCGGGCTGCGGCACAGGGGTTCGGGATGTCTATCTGTTTGCACTGGCTCGCCGAGTCGTTGAGAATGCGTTCGCTAAGCACTTGCCTTGGCAAAGGGCGGCGGAGGGACGAGAGGGGCGTGCGTGGTGCAAGCGAACTTTTCGGAAGGGCGACCCAATATGCTTCAGTGATCTTCAACTTGTGTCATGCTGCGGCAAAGTCAGTTCAGTAGGGCAATGATGGAGTTGAGCGACGTCCTACTCAGGTTGGAGATGGACATTCCGCAGACGCACCTGCAGACATCCTTGCATGACTTCGGCTTGAGCCATGTTTCAGGTCTGCGCTTCTTTTCGCCTGGCCAGGCATCTGGAAGTTGGCAAGTTCATTGTCGGATCCCACTATGTCCATGGTTGCGACCATATGAACGGCCAGAGCTTGTTCCACAAGATTGCAAAGGCAGACGTCTCGAAAGATTTTGATGGTCACAACGGTTAGGCAACTAGATGTTGGGAAGGTGCACAGCAAGCGCTTGTCTGATGGTGCTGCACGAATGTATCGGTTTCAGTTGGCTGCGCAGGCCAGTCGTTGTTTCTGTTACTGACAGTGAATTTAAGTTGTGCTCCGCCTCTGTTTTGACTCTTGCAGAACTTGCCTCACATGGGGCACGTCGCGCGACATGTCTCCTTCAACTTCAGCTACATGCCCGTTGAGGCATGGATTTATGAGACAGGTTTGCGGGTTGTGGCTATATCTGGACGTGTCCAGGCGCGCGAGACTCACAAGAAGTATCCTGAAAGACGTGCTCAACCAGTCTCGAGTCTCGAGTCTTTGTTGCTGGCGAATGCATTCTTAATGCGGGCTCTCAGAGGTACGTTTTCTGATCTGCCTCCAAACGATCGCAGGCAGTCCGGACGGCACTGGTTTCTGCTCTCTGGCTTTTGCTCTGCTCGAGAGGCTGTTCGAGTTCCCGAAAATCCCCGGCCACAAGCCGAGAACGTCAATGAGGGTCGCAGTGCAGGGAGCATCTCAATGGCAGAGACTGGCAACATGACAAAGAAGCGGAGTGCGAATGCAACGATACGGCCTTTGTAGATTATAGGAGCAGTTTTGAGATTCTACTTCGTGACCTGGAAGTGTGGGGGGATGCTTAGCGAGCGTAGCAGCAGTCAATCTCACAGATGGATTTTGCTCTCTTTCACGTCTTCGCAGCCGAGGGTTCACCCCTCCTACATCTGGCAACTTTGCCGGGCAAGGCTCGTCAAAGTGGCTGACCTCGTTCACAGATTTTTGACAGCTTCTTGTGCAGTTTTTTAATGTTTCTTATATCGTATTGTAATTTCGGGCTTGCGGTTGAAGCATAGGCCCTGCCGCAGGTATTGAGTCGAATTCTGTGCCACCGCGTAGTCTACATGGTGCGTTTGTATGATATGGTGCTGCGTGGTACGGCATGGTATGGTATGCTGTGATAGGACATCTAGGACATGACAGGAAATGATAGAACACGGTCTGACATGGCATGATATGATATGGCATGGTCTGACATGATGTCAGCATGTATGCTGTGATGTTCCGAGATGGAAATGTCTCGTGGGGGTCAACAGCCCCGCTCAGAGTTGCGACCTACCAGTCGTCCACGGAGACATTGCAAGCACGCAGTGCCTGAAAGAGAGTGGCATCCTAACGGTCGACGCATCGCAGGCAGACCGCGGATTGGCTTCTTTCGCATTTCCGCTTCTTGTGCTCTCTCTCCAGTAATCAGACATCACATGCCTATACATGCCTCGCCACCACTGCACACAGCGAGATTGTGCCTTGGGATCATGCATGGTTCATATTTCGCAGGCCAAACATCCGGAAGCGTGAAGACTCAGAATGGCATCGTCAACTTCTCACCGCAGCAGGCCAGGCAGTAGCAAAGCAATTAGAAGTATGGACACTTCCTCATGACAGGTCTCTAACTTCGGCTGGAACTGGGACTTCAATTTGAACAATTCACAGGAGTGGGCTTTCCCGTGTCGATTTCGATATCGCTACAGTCTGCAAACACCATGGGGAAATACGAGTCGGAAGCAACTCAAGTAAAGTGCCTGGGCCAGCTGCTTGTTGCAGCCGGCTCTGCCGATCATAGGATCATCATTGAGTGCTGCCACGTATCTGGCTTTCACATGTGCTGGTTCCTTGGATGCTGGCACACGGTGCACCAGGAGCCTTCGTTTACCATTGACCAGCCAGACACGAAGGGCCAGTTTGTTCTGAAAAATCCGTACATCCAGGCCAAGTCTTCCTCCAAGTTCAAGCCGTCTCGCCAATTCTCTTGGATTGTACACGCAAGCGCATAGGAATAGCATATAGAAAGAAGGACAGCTCGCAACCCTGCTTCCCTGATGCGCTGAAGCAAGCGCCGCTGAGGCGCCAGCTTCAGCATTTGTGGTTTTGCTGAACAGGCACACGCTGGATGCTTCCTCAACTTCACCTCGCAGTACGTAGGCACAGATCAGAAGCTGAAATACCGGTCCATCACGTGACTGCCTACACTGTCAACTGCCGATGTTGCAGGAATGTCTTGTCATGTAGGGACTCAGGCGGCTACGAGTGGTAACATTAGGGACTGGGGTCCTTGCGATGAGCGTAACGATGCGTAACGAGTGTTTGACTACTGATTCCGGTCTTCGGTCGGTTTGCAGCTCACGCTGTGGTGCGGTTCTCGGGCCAAACCATGGTGCTAACACCCCTGGAGATAAAAACGGCTCGGCGAATCATGCTCCGGCCACAGTCCTTCTCGCATTCGGATTTCGTCCTGGAACTGTTTTGGGTGTGTACAGTAGGGCTTGGGGTAGTCTGTGGTCTTTCGCTGCTTGGGTCTATGCCCGCATGCTTGATTCTTGATGCAGTTTACAGATCCGAGACCGTTCGCTCGCGAGGCTTCATGAAGCCCCCTCACGTCAAATGGCAAGCTGGCCTTAGGGGGCATGGCATCGTCCAGGCAGCAGTGTGAGTCAGTATTAGTTGTTTGGTCATTGATTGATGTATCTGAACAGAAGCTTTGCTTGGAGGGCCGTTTGGAAGCTGCGATGAACTCTACACGCTCAGCGGACTTGGCGACTCCACCAGTTGCTACGCGCCTCCATGCCCACGCATCGACATGTCCTTGGCACTCGCCAGGAAGCATCATCATACAAGTTGCCGGCAGAAGTTCTGGACATGCCAATCTGAAGTTGGGGCTTGATGCGAATCATTTTGTCAGAAACTCGCAGGAAAATTTTCCGTTCCTGCGGCTGTTGGCGAAGTTCGATAAAGTGAAATGGCGAAGCTTGCGCGTTTTGCTTCTCTTTGGACATTTTTTTGCCTGTGCATTGTACCTTGTACATCTTGGCATGTCTGCCAGGTTTGCTCCAATGGAGCACGGCGTGGGCAATCTGTGTTGAGCTCAGCTTCACTGAAACCAATCCGTGGTAGCAGGTTGTGTTGAAGTCATATCAAACCAGCCAAAGAATCTGCGCATTTGTATCGGAAGTAACCCTCGTGCCAAGCTTCCAAGATCTTCCAAGTTAAGCATCGTGGCATCTCGTGGCGATCGGCAGGCCCGCGAAGATCACGCCCGGGTTCCAATTCCAGGCAGGCCGTTCTACGGGAAACAGCTCAGAGCCTTCCGAGGACTGTCGGACACTTCGCTTCGCAGGTTGAATTCTACCACAAGGGCCCCTTCAGCGGATTTCTGTCTTTTGGTGGCAGGCATAGCTGCTGTCACGGGCAGTTTCGGCTTTCAGAGCGCATGCTCTTACTAGAGCAATGTCCTGGTGCAGCACCCACGGCATCATGGAGCCAGTGCTGCACTACGATTCAGAGAAGGCTCGGCTGCACCTGTGCTGGCCTTGCAGCCTGCTGCAACCTGCTGCATCCTGCTGCCCTTCGCCCGTGCAGGGCTTTGATCAGACTCTGAAAGGGTTGCTCCGCGACACCGATGTGTGGCCGCCTATGTACAAGGTTTTCACAGAGTCTGCAAGCTCAGCTTCTCGCAAAGTCAGCCACCAGTGCCTTGGTGCTCAGTGTTGGGATATGGTCGGGCCTAGTTGAGACAAGCTGAGGGCCTTCGAGATGGGCATCAAATGCCAGCCCAAACTTTGGATAAGGCTCGGATAAGGAACTATCTTCGAGCATGTGTTTCTGCTGACACAAAACCTTTTGGGAATCAGAGTGGTTCGAAGATATGGGAAATGCAGGGGCGATTTTGCGGGCTTCGAAAATGCGGAAGCATGCTTCCACATCAACGTGTTCCAGTCAGTTCCTGAGCCTGCGAAAGGCAGCCTTTTCAATGCAACCTTGGCCCTTGGCTGTATTCACAGGAATGTGACGGTCTATCACGACGGTGCAGCTCACTTTGACGTGGATGCGAACAAGGCGCGAATCAGTTGAGTTTTGGATTTGTTGTGGATTGTGGACGCCTTTCACGAGCCATCTTCCAGTGTTATTTCGTCGCGATTTTCTCTGCAGAGGCTCTCGTGATTTATCCGTTTCGGGTAGTTGGGCCGGCGACCGTAAACTTCGACACCAGGCGAGGCATGTCCATGTGCTTGCGACATCATGAACGAAGGGCGAAGAGTGCATCTCCCCTGTCAGGTACAAGGTTCAAATCAGTTGCCTGGGCAAGGAAGTGGTGTCTGATGCGGCGATCAGCTGGGGAGAGGTCGAGTGCGACTCTCAGTTCCGAAAGCCCACTTTTTATCATCACTGCATCGTGCTAGATGCAGGTTTCATGACCCTGTCTCAAAGTTCATCTTCGGCAATGCGACAGATGCTGAAGTCATGAATGCGGTGGTCAAAGTGACACTTATTCAGGTGCAGCGCCAGTGTCTTTGAGTCTGGATGGGCAGGCGCTACTTGAACATGGTTGGTGGCTTTGTGCAGGTACATGGCAGCGAGCCGACCAGCCCGGTGACGACAATGGGTCAGAGCCAGGTTGCTTGCTATGAGTCACTTTTCCAGTCTGGTTGAAGCTGAGGTTCGTGCACATTCTCAATCACCAGCTGGACGCAAGAAGGTGCCGATCTTGCAGGCAATCGAGGCAGTAGCAACTCCAGAGTGCGCTGGCTGAGGTTTAACCGATCCTGATCCGCGATGGTGCAACATACAGCACGGGTCTCGGCAATGTCGCACAGATTGACAAGTGCAATCGTGCCCCTGCAAACTTGGCAGGAATGATGCTGGCACATCGGTAGGAAATGTGCAGGTGTATGTCGTGCACAAGGCGGCGCTGTCAAATGGTTGCGGATTGAAGCTTCTGGACACTGGCTTCTGCGTGTCCCTCTCGCAGGCCAAACCGGAGGTGTACTTGGCTTCTAGAATTAAGGGCATTGGCATGTCCTTTCCGCGCATCACACTGCAGCCTGCCTGGGTCTGAAGTCTGATGCGCACTCAAACTGCTGTGCTGTGGCGGTAGCCATGGCCTAGGCAGCCATTTGCAGCACTTTTCCACAGTTGCCCGCCAACGCAGCCTGGCGTGATTGTTCATTGATTGGGTCGGACTTTGCGGTTGGGCGGGGCTGTGCGTGCTTCGAAATGCAGCCAGTGCCCGCTCGCCCTGCATCTGACGATGGGCAACCGTGCAGTCCTCAGGCTTCAGCGGTTCGGGCGGCAACTCATGCTGAGCTGCATTGTCAGTGTTTTGCATGCAAACGCGACTATTCGAGGCAGACAGCTGGCAAAGCTTTCGTAGATTAATGGAACCGCGGGAGTCTTTGGTATTAGATCCAGTCATAGTCATAGCCAGTCGCAAAAGGAGACAGTGCTGTTAGCAATACACATTCCTTTCACCTTATCGCCAAAGGCACGGTCGCACTAAGCTCGCAGACGAAGCCGATTGAAATGATCGAACCTGGTTGTCCGCATGTGGGGCGCTTGAACTGAACCGGAGGAAAAATCATTGACTTGTATATTGTCAGATGGATCTGGTAAGTGCATGGCACTCTTCCATCCAAAAGCTTTCATATAAGATTGGTGGCCGCGAATGCCGATTCAGTAGACAAGCCAATCTCTAAGTCCAGAAAAATAGTGAACCTCCTTGTGAAAGGTCGCTACAGCGCCGGCATCCAAAAGACGTTCAGCTGCTCGGAGACGACTCTGCCGCTGGATGTGGAAGGTAGCCCTGCCGTAGTCTTGATTTTATCTCCGTGCCCACCCTAACTCGTCGCAGTGTTGCTCTCTGATTAGCCGAGTGCTGGGGCTGTCTCGTCGTCGTAGGAGGAGTAGTAGTAGTAGAAGCAGTTGTAGTAGTAGTAGTAGCAGCAGCAGCAGCAGCGGCAGCAGTAATAGTAGTTGTCGTGGTGGTGGCGGCAAAAGTAGTCGTAGTAGTACTGGAAGTAGCAGTATGCAGAAAACTCTAGCCGCCTTCATGTATAGCAAGCTCTTGAGTGCCGGGAACCAGCTTAGCATGTGCAGAACGCTTTGTAGAACCGGTTGTGATGAATGTTCTGGCTCTAGTCTGTGAAGAAGTTCGAGGCGAGCGAACCAAGCAGCCTAGATGACCAAAGAGCCCAATATGGGCTATCAAGATAGCAGCTTATGCATAGGACAGACTGTCAGGCATGTGCTGTGGTCGCAAAAGTTAGGACTTCTTTCGTGCATGGTCTGTGGCGCAGCCTTCGTCTGCATAAGTCCCCGACCCAACAACGTGAAGTTTGTGATCGAAGAGAATCTTTAGGTTATGAGCGCCCAAGCTACCGAGCGCAGCTCAGTGAACCCTGCAGCGAACACCTACGGTGCTGTACGACCTGGAGATGTGAGGGTGAATGGAGTAAGCCCTGTTGTGGCTGAAGCGAGATCTACGTCTGGAACTACGGGTGAAGAAGTCATGGGAAATCCTAATCTTCATGATCCTGCACCAGGAATGGGACCTCAACAGTCTTCAGATACCACTACGTCGACAGAACTTAGACCGGACGTTGCCGAACCCTCGCACGAGGAACCGGATCGGAGCGCGAACGTTATAAGTTCTGAACGGCAGGTTACCCCGGCAACTCCTACAAGACCAAATTTCCTACCAGCGGCCGTTACTCCGACGGCAAATTCTGCAGGTGTGACAGTGCAGGAGTTCTATTCAGCTCAGTCAACGGTTACTACAACAGAGGAGAGAAATGGAAGGTGGATGTCGAGATTTACAGAGTTCATGAGAGTTGCTGCTAATAGAAGTGCGAGCGGGTTCGACAGGATGATGGACAACTTGGGTTTGGTTCATGGACACCAAGCTTCCCCGCAGCAGCAAGGAAACATGTTCTCCGGGCGGCCTCGTGAAGGGTATCTGGGTTTTTCCCCACCCGAAGAGTTACCTGTTGCGACAACAACGAGAACTATGCCACCCCCAGCTTCGTGGTCTGCGGCTACCACCCCACCTATGCAACCGCTCTTCTCCCAGGCGCAGGCCGCGCAGTTCAGGCAAGCTCAGCGAGATCACCCTCTTCTATATGGACAAGCGTCAGAAGAGGGATCGGATCGTTCTTCGCGACTTCAGGCTGAGGTTCAGAGACAGATGGAAGAATACGCCATGCGGTACCAGGAAGAGCTACGAACCCTTCAGGGTGAAGTTCAGAGGCTTCGTCAGGAAAGAAACGAATGGGAAGTGAGAGCCAGAGGTGCACATGTCTTTAGTGGGGACCGAGGAGAAATTGTTCGTGGTGAAAGCAGTTTGGGAACACAAAGGGAACGTGATGAATATCCCCTAAACCCACAGCCACCTGCTCCAGACCTGCTTCAAGGAAATCCAAGTGGACCCCGAGGGAGTCTTCACCTTCGTAGCGATGGTCACGGTGTACCAGTAGATGCTCCAGGCCAGCTTCAAGGAAATCCAAGTGGACCTCAAGGGAGTCTTCACCTTCGTAGCGATGGTCACGGTGTACCAGTAGATGCTCCAGGCCAGCTTCCAGGAAATCCAAGTGGACCTCAAGGGAGTCTTCACCTTCGTAGCGATGGTCATGGTGTACCAGTAGATGCTCCAGGCCAGCTTCCAGGAAATCCAAGTGGACCTCAAGGGAGTCTTCACCTTCGTAGCGATGGTTTCGGCGTACCAGTAGATGCTCCAGGCCAGCTTCCAGGAAATTCAAGTGGACCTCAAGGGAGTCTGGGCCAAAATGCTGATGGTGCTAAGTACAAGTCGGAGTCTGCAACCCATGTCTATCAGGACGAGATCAACAGTCACCCGCATGACGATAAACAGCAGAAGCCACCAGGTCCTACGAATGGCGGTCAAGCTCCAAAGGCTGCTTCCTCCGGTACCCCAAGTCAATGGTTGGGGAGTTCGGTCACTCCGGATCCTATGTCTCTTCTGGCAGGTGGAATTGCCCAGCTTCAAGCGGCGATGCTCACTCAGATGAAGGAGAAGGACAAGACTAAGGACGAGGACCGGAGCCCAGAGGCGGTGAAGCCGGGATCTACGACACTTCCAGCGTTGCCGGAGGTAAACCCAACGACAAGCTCAGTGGACATCATGGACTGGTTGGAGGTGATCACTACAATCATGCAGGACTTGTCCGATGGGGGTGCGGAATGGTGGTTGCGCGTAAGTGCTTTGGCGGATGAGGCCTACAAGAAGTGGACTGTCGCATCACCAGTGGAGAAGCTCAGCACCGAGCCACCAAAGGAGGTGGAGTTGGAAACGGGGCGTTGGGGACGTGTCAACTCAAGAGGGGCTTCTATGATTATGTTGGCTCTTCCAGAATCTGTTCGGCAAGAGATGGTTCAGCGGAGGTCTACGGGATCCGTTACTGCACTGGTGTACCAGCCGGGCGGCCAGCAGGAGAAGGTGATGATCTTGCAGAATCTCCAGCAACCGGAGGCGGAAAGCAATGCGTCAAAAGCTGTGAAGTCTCTGAGGACATGGTCGAGATGGCTGAGGAGGTGTAAGGAGTTGGGAGTTTCGGCTCCAGATCCAAGCCTCCTTACAAGAGGCCTTTCAACGATCACCAGGAATGTCTTAGAGAGGGATGCAGAAGCAAGCTTCCGAACTTCTTTGGTGAAAAGTCATCTCTCTGTAGATACGAAGCCGTCCTTCGAGTCTGTCGAGAAGTACTACCACCACCTGTTGGCTGAATGCGAGGCAATGGCGGTGTCTGTCCCTACAACAACGGCTCCTTCTACATCCACTCCGGATCTCAGTCAACGACAAAGTCTGAGGGAGAAAACGGGGAGCGCGTCCACGACGAAAAATCCAAGGTTCCCTGCAAGTTCTTTGGGAAGACCTACAAGGGTTGCGCTCGAGCAGGTCGTTGCCCTTTCATGCACTCATGGGACGGCATTGAAAAGACAGGGAGATGTCTGGCATGCGGGGGAAAGAACCACTCGGCCAAGGACTGTCCGAATAAAAAACCTCCCTCGGCATCGGAGACCACACCTACGACAACCCCGCAGGCGAAAACGACTGCTCAGAAGCCGGGTTCCTCATCTACTACAACGAATGCTACCTCCAACAAGAATGTTCGCATCGATGAGATCCCGCAGGTGGAGCAAATCCCTGGTCGACACGGGAGTGGCACTAGCTCTGCAAGTGATCAAGTGGACCTCAAGGAAGTCCTGGCAGATGTCGGCAAGGTCCTTAAGGCGATGTCGGCTACTACGTTGAAGGCAATGAGGGTTACCTGGGACAAGACGAAGTTGGAGGAAGAGAGGATCGTCAAGTCAGTGTGTGAAGATCCTCCCTCGATTTCGGGAGCCACGGGACTACTGGACAGCGGAGCAAGCCATGCTATGAGACCTGCCAAGGAACGAGAATATCAAGATGGACAACCTGTACAAGTTACTCTGGCAGGAGAAGATGTTCGGGTGCTTCGACAAAACGAAGAAGGGACCATCCTGGTTCAGGAGGAGACGGCAGCGATTCAACCCATCGTGCCATTGGGGGCGGTGATTGCTGAACTGGGTTATACGCTCCACTGGACACCGAAGACTTTGCGGCTAACTCATCCGGAAAAGAAAGCTATCAAGGTCAGGATCAAGAACCACTGTCCGGAAGTGGCGGCCGCTGATGCGCTGGCCCTTATCAGGGAGCTGGAGCTCAAGAAGGTGAACACCCTCAACGAACATGTTGCTACTTTGCGAGCGCGGCTTGAAGTGATACAGAAGGAGGAAAGAAGGGACTGGGTTGAGTTGTTGAAGGACTACGCGAAGACGGGCTCGAAGCCAACCTTGCTCAAGGCAGTCCTCACGTCACCGGTGACCCGAGACCTACCTCCTGATGTTCAATCCCTTTTGGTTGAAGGTTTCAGCAAGGAGCACGGAGAGACATACTTAAAGAATATGCCCCTGCCAAGGAAGAAGAGGAGAGCGCTTATGTGTTCAAGGAGCTGGGTAGTCAACCTTTTTCAAGGAAGCGAGAACTACAAGAATGACCCCTTCAACGCGATCCCTTTGGCAGGTAAGGTTGTTCTGGACATTGATGTTTCAAAGTCAAGACTATGGGATGTGAACAGGGAGGGTGGAGTATACCAGCTTCTGTTGTGGGCAGCCTCGGAAAAAAGGATCGCAGATGTGATAAGTTCCCCTCCGCACCGTTCGTGGCCAACTTCAGCTATGCCTACCAGGGGACCGGACTCGTATCCAGTGAGAAGTACCACTTCCCCTTACGGCATCAAGGACCTCACTGCGGCTGAAAGACAGAAAGTCGATGCAGAAACTGCACTTGTGGCAAAACCGCTTTTGGTATGGCTGCTGGCACAGATGAATGGAAAAAGGGATGTTGGTTTTCTCATGGAGCTTCCGGCTGATGAAGAGCGGTTACGTGCAGATGATCCTGTGAAAGCTTCAGTGTGGACTACGGAAATGTGGAAGGCATTCCGGTCAGTCACCGGAATAAGGGAGGTCTCCTTCTACATGGGCGCCTACGGCCACAAGGCGAAGAGACCAACAACGGCGGCAACAACCTACCCAGAAGTCCTTCAGATCGACAAGAACTACGACTTTGGGAACGACTGTGTCCCTCCTTCGTTGCTTAGCCGTGCTCAACTTCGGCAATGGCCGAGAAACTTCAAGGAGCTTGTTGCGGACTCCATCAAGGACTACCACTCTATGTCGATACCAGATGAGGAGGAGCTCGTGAAGGCAGGCATCAAGCTCAGCAAGCTCACCAAGGAACAGAGAGAGTCATGGCATCGCCACTTGCTCAACGACCACCAACCTTATAGAGCAGATTGCGCGGTTTGTATCAATGCTCAAGCTACGGGCTACCAACATCGGCGACGGAAACATCCGGCTTTGTATACACTGGCCCTGGACCTTGCTGGTCCCTTCAAGCAGAAAGGGCGGGACATGGAGCATGAGGATTACAAGTACATAATGGTTGCAGCTTATCGTTGCCCGAAGGAGTACATGAGCGCCAAAGCCATTGAGGAACTGGATCGCGAATTTTATGTTCCGGATGAGCCAAGCGATCTTGATGAAGGAGACCCAATGGAAGTGCTACCTGAAGGGCACGAAAAGGAACGGCGTGAAGATCATGAAGTTTCTGAAGGTGAAGACGATTGTGTTCCAGCAGGGCCAGAGACTTTGGATGAAGCTGTGGAAGGATTAGCCCAGCCAGAAGAGTATGCCACAATCTATGTGACCCGACCGTTGAGGGGAAGGACCAATCACTACGTGGTCCAGGCAGCGAAGGAGATCCTTCTGCAGTTGAAGCAAACGGGGCTTCATGTGGAAACCATCCACACCGATCGAGCCCGAGAGTTCAAAGCGAAGACTTTCAAAGAGTGGACAGTGGACTCAGGTTTGAGGCACACAAAGACGGCAGGAGCGGATCCCTCAGGCAACAGTACGGCTGAGCTGGGCATCAAGTGGGCAAAGGCAAGGGTTAGATCCCTCCTTGGAGCATCCAAGGCTCCATCCAAGGATTGGTCAATGGCAATGCAACATGCTTCTGCGTCAGCTTGGGCAAGGGCTTTCCCAGACAGCTCATGGACTACACCACCGGCGACTACGTTTGGGAATGAGGTGTGGTTTCGATCGAAAGCCTACCAAGGAAAACGGGAGAAGAAGCACGAGGCGGCGGGCGCAAGGTGGAAGAAGGGCTTCTACAGAGGACCGGCTGCTGATGTGAAACGGGGTCATTTGATCTCAAGGGAAGATGGTGGTTTGACGGTTGCGAAAAGCGTCAAGTTTGGTGTTGTGGAACCTGAAAGGGACCTCAAGGGCCTCCTTTCTCCGGCTATTGGAGAAGGCCTTCCAGAAGAAATGCTGGTGGGTTGGGATCCTCAAACTTCCACGGAGCTGAAAGAGGAGATTGAGTTTAAGGCCCGGAAACTTAGTGAAGAGAAGAACTATGACGTCGGCGAGGTTGTCAAACTTTACCGGGGCCTGGAGCTCTTGGGACAGAACGACACCAGGTTTGACAAGAAGGCCCCTATGACGTCGTGGTACACGGGCGCCTTCGTTGATGGTGGAGTAGCAGGGATCAGATCGAATGTGAAGGCGTTCCCTTTTACAACAACCTACCTCACGGAGTTTGCCAAGTACCACTGCGGGGATGTGAAGTTTTCCGCGTTGGGCATCGCCAAGAATGCTCAGCTGGGCCTCCACCGGGATTCCCACAACTACAAGTTCTCTAAGAATCATGTACTACCACTACAACAGTTCGAACAAGGATCTTTATGGGTTCAAGATGAAGACCTTCGAGAACAAGAGTGTGTGACAAAGACCCTCCCCAACGGCAAGAACCTTCGAGGACGATGTTTGGATATGCAAAGGGGAAAAGTCGTCAGCTTCAGCCCCAGGCAATGGCATGAGGTTCAACCATGGCAAGGAGAAAGGCTCATGATGTTACTTTACACTCCGAGGGCCACAAAGCTGCAGTCTGAGAACGTGGATGCGTTGCAAAATGCTGGTTTCAATGTGGATCCCGAGTCCCTGGCGGCTGCTGAGGAAGAGGACAATGAAGGGGAGCCCGAAGATGATGGTTATTCGGTGTTTTCAGGGGCGAAGGTGAAAGTTATGGTTGCTGATACGGTCACCAAGTATGGGTATGCCTTTGTCGAGTGTGAGGACGATGAGTTCTTTCAGGACGACCATACAAAGTTTCGTGATCCACTACCAGATGAATCTTTGACTACGGAACAAAACGGTGTACAACTTCACGTCAAGAAGATGGTGAAGAAGGCTGAGGTCCAGTACACACCAAACATCGAACAGATTTTGGAGGAGATCGAAACAAAGGGAGGCTGCCTTGAAGTGACCCACACTGTGAGCCTTGCGGATGTGAAAGGCAACATATCAAAATGGAAACCTTCGGCTATGAAAGAGTTCAACAACCTCACCCAGTCCAAGGGAGCTTTCACTGTGAAGAAACGACATGAACTACCAGCAAACTGCAGAATTGTTCCTTGTAAGGGCGTCTACACCGTGAAGCCAGACAAATCCTCACCGGGCTACAGGAGGAAAACCAGATTTGTGGCATGTGGAAACCATGTACCCGAAGATGCAGCGTGTTTGGACTTGTTCGCCAGTGGACTTGATGCTACCTCATTGAGGACGATGTTGGCATTCAATGCCAGGAAACCGTGGCGCATTGGAACTACGGATGTGAGGCAGGCTTTCGTCTTGGCAGGATGGAAAGGAGATCCAGTTGCTCTAGAACCACCAGGAATTGCTTTCTCCTTAGGGCTGGCTGAGCCTGGAGACTACTGGTTTGTAGAAAAAGCTCTCTACGGCCTGAGAGAGTCCCCAGCCCTTTGGTCCATGTTTCGTGATGAACAGTTGCGAATGGCTAGATGGGAGATGACCTTGGAAGGGCAACCTACAACAATGAAAATAGAGCAGTTGGTATCCGACAACCAAGTTTGGAAAATTGTTCGGGAACAAGGAGGAGAAGAGATCTACGGCTATGTCCTGGTGTACATCGACGACCTCCTGATCCATGCACAGGGGGAGGCAATGCACGGTTTCTTCAAGTGGGTATCCTCTAAGTGGGAGGTTGATGATTTGGACGTTCTCGACTACGACCACCCGATAAGGTTCCTGGGAATGGAAATGCACCGACTTGCCAATGGGGTTGAGTTGGCTCAAGAGGGCTTTGTGAACGAGATCCTCCGGGCACACAACCACAAAGGGGGAAGGTCTCAATCCCAGGGACCAAAGGAGACCCTTCTTCTGAGTGATGAGGAGGAGAGGGCGTTGATCGAGGCGGAGCAGATCCCAGTGGACCAGAAAAGCCCGGCGGTCAAGGAAGCGCAAAGGAGAGTTGGAGAGCTCTTATGGTTAATGGGCCGTACGAGACCGGACATACAACACACGGTGTCTATAATGGCATCGAGGATTACAAGGTGTCCAGAAATGGTCAATCGAGTGGGCGAAAGGTTGCTTGACTACTTGAACGAGACGAAGTTCTACCGTTTGGGCCTTATGCAGGACGCCGAGGAGGTGATCCCGGAGCTACATGTCTACACGGACAGCTCGTTCGCGCCTAGCGGCGGACGGTCCCAAGGAGCGGCTGTGGTTTTTCTGGGCTCTAGTCCTTTGGTGTGGAGGGCAGGGAGGCAACAACTGGTCACCTTATCTACCGCGGAATCGGAGTTGTTGGAGACTGTGGAGGGAACTCAGTTGGGGCTTTCTACAAGAGGCCTTGTCACGGAGATCAGTGGCAAGGAGCTTCCAATCGTGGTTTGGGTTGACAACAGTGCAGCAGTCTCCCTCCTCACTACAAGCTCAGGTTCTTGGAGAACTCGGCACTTGAGGTTGAGAAGTAACTGGGTTCGTGAAATGGTGAACCGACTGGAGCTCTATGTGAAGTTCACTCCAGGAGAATTTCAGCGGGCAGATCTTGGAACCAAACCTTTTACAAGGGAGAGACTACGACAGTTGGTCAAAATGTGGGGAATGAAAGACAGAAGAGAACAAACTGATTCAAGGCAACAAAAGAAGATGGGTGTGGAAGCATCATGCCTGGGTCGACTTCTACTTCTTTGTCAAGTTTGTGGTTCGGCAGCTCAGAAACAGGACATCAAGGCCGAGGTTCCGTGGGACTTGTATTTGGTCATATTGGTCCTTGCTGTGGCTGTTATTGGTTTGTGGGAAGGGATAAAGCACTGCTGTGGCGAACGGGGAGCCAAAGTGAAGGCTCTTAGAGCGTCGGCTTCGCGGGCCTCCAAGGGCAAGTTGACTCGTATTGAGTTAAAGAAGTTGCAGTTGCTGATGACCTATGATCCAAAGGACCTTACCGAAGAGCAGAAAGAAAGGCTTTGCGACTTGAAGGAGAAGTTTGATGACACTATGCCAACGGGATGTTCTCCTGTACCTCGCTTCCCAACGGATGATCCTCTAGTGCCCTCAGGTACAGATCAATCTTCCTCCTCTTCGGCATCATCCTTTACGCCGGGGAGGAATAAGCAACCAAAGCCAAAGGAAACAAGGGATCAGTCCACTCAGGCTGATTACCAACCGGCCTTTACCAGAGTTCCTCCCGCACCACCACCCGTGAGAGAAGTCGTTGCGGGCCCATTCTACCAAGTACCGGGACGAGATCACTTACACGTTTTCCGTGAATGCTGGGGTCTGAGGAATGCCGGCAATGTTCAACGTGTGACGTTGTGCCGATGCTGCTTAGAGAATGGCGGCAATCGCATCTATTAGTGATGCATCCCTGGCGGTCGCACCAAGGAGGAGTGCAGAAAACTCTAGCCGCCTTCATGTATAGCAAGCTCTTGAGTGCCGGGAACCAGCTTAGCATGTGCAGAACGCTTTGTAGAACCGGTTGTGATGAATGTTCTGGCTCTAGTCTGTGAAGAAGTTCGAGGCGAGCGAACCAAGCAGCCTAGATGACCAAAGAGCCCAATATGGGCTATCAAGATAGCAGCTTATGCATAGGACAGACTGTCAGGCATGTGCTGTGGTCGCAAAAGTTAGGACTTCTTTCGTGCATGGTCTGTGGCGCAGCCTTCGTCTGCATAAGTCCCCGACCCAACAACGTGAAGTTTGTGATCGAAGAGAATCTTTACAGTAATAGCGGTGGTGGTGGTGGTGGTGGAGGTGGTGGTGGTGGTGGTGGTGGTGGAAGTAGTCGGAGTAGTGCAGTAGTAGCAGTACAGAAGCAGTAGCAGTGCGTTTACTGTGGCGCTTGGGATAGTGCCTTCTATGAGAAGTACGAGGTAGTCTACGTACACAGGCCCTCGATCTCGAGGTGACCCCATAGCAGCGGTAGAGACGATCGGCTCCGGTGGCGTCTGCTCCGCAGCTTGATCAGTCCATGATGTCCAGAGAGAGGACTGTTCAAGAAGGGGTGGCAATTGTTGCTGCTGCATCTGGGAGCGAGTACATAAAAAAACAGGCTTCCGAGCACGCGTAGTAGTAGTAGTAGTAGTAGTAGTAGTAGCAGTAGCAGTAGCAGTAGCACTAGCAGTAGCAGCAGCAGCAGCAGCAGTAGCAGTAGCAGTAGCAGTAGCAGTAGCAGTAGCAGTAGCAGTAGCAGTAGCAGTAGCAGTAGCAGTAGCAGCAACAGCAGTAGTAGTAGTAGAAGAAGAAGAAGTCGTAGCAGTAGTAGTTCGTAGCAGTAGTAGTAGTAGTAGTAGCAGCAGCAGCAGTAGTCGTAGTTGCAGCAGTAGTAGTAGTAGCAGCAGCAGTAGTAGTAGTAGTAGTAGTAGTAGTACTGGTAGTGGTAGTGGTAGTGGTAGGGGTAGTACACGTGGTAGTGGTAGTGGTAGTCGTAGTGGCAGTGGCAGTGGCAGAGCGGCAGCGGCAGTGGCAGAGGTAGTGGTAGAGATGTGGTAGAGGTAGTGGTAGTGGTAGGGGCAGGGGTAATTAGAGGGGTAGAGGGGTAGAGGGGTAGAGGGGTAGAGGGGTAGAGGGGTAGAGGGGTAGAGGGGTAGAGGGGTAGAGGGGTAGAGGGGTAGTGGTAGGGTTAGTGGTGGCGAGTTTTAGGCGAGGGAGGATGACGACACAAATTTCAACAAAACAGCCTCCTCTGGCACATGCCCTTGTCTCCAGATGTCGTTTGGAGGTGGGTACAATCGCATACAAGCTAGCCTGTTATAGCCTGTTGATGCCGGCCAGACGTTCAACAGCTTCTTATTGAAGGTTGTGTCCGGAATTCGGGGTTGGAACTTCAGCACCTAAGTCCTGATGACTGAGAAATTGAGCCAACCAGCGCCAGGCCGAGAGCAACTCCAATACTTTTGGATTCATGTTGTGACAGCTTGCACTTTGGAAGGGAGTCCTTTGCATCCCACAGCAGCCGAAAGCTCCAGAAAGCTGCACAAAAAGGAAGACATCCGAAGCGAAGGTCCGAATCCCTGCTGCGCAGGCAACAACGCGATCGACTTTTATCCTTCTTTTGTGGATGCATGGGCCACTGCCCTGGTCGTTGGGCAATCAATGCCGCCTGATTCCACAGCTTTTTACATGTTGCAGCTTTTGTTTTGAGACGCAATGCGCACCAACCATGGAGTTCTGCATCTCCCCAGCGTCCGAGCCCGAAGTGTCGTTGCGAGTGTGTGCTGTTGCAGCGTAAGAGAGTGCTTGAGGCTGGAGCTTGTTTGCGGTGGCGTGTCCCTGGGCAAAGCTAGCTTGCCGTCCGTCCGAATCCCTGGTCTGGAGCTGCAATCTTCAGCGTTTGTCAGTTTCAAACATGCCCAGTTCGGGGTGCCACAAACTCCGCAGCCGAACTTCCTCGCACGATTCTCAGATACTCTTGTTTCCATCGGAGGTTTTTACCTGCAACCATCTGTTCCTGTGCAGCGTCATTGTTGCTGCCGCATGAGATGTCCCAAGCATTGCCGGGTCAGCATCAAGCCCGATGCCCGTTTTGAGATTTTGGTTTGCAGAACAGTTAACCTCCCCTCCTAATGGCCGTCAGGCAAGTCATTGGATGGTAAAGTCGCCTTTGCATGCCCCGATACTAAATTGCTGAAGTCTGCACACTTGCACTGTGAGCCACCTCAAACTCGGAGCTGCTTTTGCCGAGTTCCGTGTAGGCTGCGGTAGGACCTCTGGTTTGCTGTTTTTTCAACAACACTCTTGAGCGAGGATCGACTGCCGTGTCTCTGCGGAATTTCTAAGGGGGCGCTGATTGGAGCGCAAACCACTACCCCGGCTCCGACCGCCGAGCAAACCCTCCAGCCTCCTCAGGCCAGCAGGGATTGATGAAGCTGATGCTGTGATGTGCATGCTCGCTTGACGCTGTGATGTGCATACTCAGGTGACGCTGACCCCTCCCACTGCGACAATTCAGTTCAAGGTCGGCATTGTGCTTTCGTTTCACTGACCGAATCTGTGCCACTACGGTTGATCAGGTGGCCGAGACTCCGCCTACCTCGTCCAACATGTTCTTGCAGCCGGCCATGGGTTCGGAGGTCTGACAGGGAACCACCACTAGGCAATTCCTGCAGTCTCTATGCACAGCAGAGCTGTTCACCAGAGGTTGGCATGATGTCTCAGACGACGTTTATTTGGACAGTTGCCGACACGCCTGCGAATGAGGCAAGGCATCGCTGATCATCCCTGTGCAAAAGCGCACGTTGCCGTGTCGGCTGCATTGCGAGGTGAAGTCGTTCGACCTGGTTCCTCTGCTGATGGTCGACGAGTCATCTCAGCTGCTTCAGGGCCAGGTCGCTATCCGACCAGTCGAGAAAACTCGCGAGAAAAGCTGAATTTCGAAAGGTTGTTCTTTCTCCTGTCAGGAGCTGCATACCTTGCGGAAAGTGGCTGACAAGTATTTGCTTCCAGTAGCTTCCGCGAAGGCCTTGCACGCGTGGCCCGCGAAGTCTGCGCGAGTGCGGTGCACAAGTCAGGAGACGATCACGGTCAAGTGTGAGCAGAGATCGGTTGGCAGCATTGCGGCACGCTCTTAGCAAGTTTCATTGAATTCTCAGAGAATGTGGACCTGGGACTCTGAATTGCAGAAGGCCGAAACATTACCATGCACCTTTGCTGCAGCCCTCGGCTTCAACAGCTGATGGCTAAGTTTCGTTGCAAGTGTGCAGTCAAGTCTCCACGCTCCGTACCTGCCAGCACCGACGTTCAGCACCGGAGAGATGGTCGTACTGCTGGTTCAATGGCCAGGGGCTTCTCGAGTATCAGAACTCGACTTCGTTTCAGATTGCTCTAAATGTCTGCACAGGTCCGACGGCGGTCTCACACACAAGATCTTTTCACCTGCAGTCCAGATTGGAATGGCCCGCAGGAGGGGTGGTCATGGCCTTGAGGAGGTGCTCTGAGGTTGTGCTGCACCCGGCTGGCAGGCGCCTGCAAGCCGGATCAGGACCTCCTGTGGCACTGCCGCAGCAGGCGGTCCCCGAAACATCTCAAAACGCTGTCTTGCTTTCCCTTCGGTTCTGTCTCCTTCAGGCAGCGGCGGGGTTGGCAAACACTACCAACGTGAACGGCACGCAGCCGGCGGTGGATTGTTCACACGAGGAGCTTTGAGAGTGCACGTTCGAGTCTTCTTCATGCTAGCCACTTGCACGTCGCCAGGATTTAAAGTTCAACTTTGGGCAGGGCATGGAGTTCAGGGTGGAGGCCGTCACTGCAGATGTGCATGACGGTAGACTGTAGATTTGGAGAAAAGTGAAGGGAAATTTTTGAGAGAGCGGTAAGGGCCCGCCATGCCCCATCCAACTGTACCAACCCTCCTGTCCCAACCTTCCCTTCCCCCCTACCCTGATCACCGAAATATACTCCTACAATTGCTCTACGCTGCCTTCCTTACCTACCTTACACCTAGATTCAAAAACAAGCAGTTCTACCGGATTCTAACGTGTACCCTGACACACCGTACGGAAGCGACATGCCGCCTTGGTCGCGTTTAGACAGCATGGTCACCATCGAAGAAGCGTCTCTTGGAAGTCATTTTGAGTTGTTTAGCCAGTGACAACGGATACAGGATCTTACTGAGAGAGAAACAAGCTGAAGTAATCAAGACGAAAGCAGCCTGCTGATGTCTTGCTGTGCTCGAGGCCGTCTATGCAGTTTCTGCGTATTGGCAAAAGCCAATCGAAGAACCATTCGGAATACCCATGACATTCAAGTGAGCACGGAATCAGTTGTTTCACTTGCCTGTTGCTTTGAGATATCAACGTTTGAGCAAAACAAGTCCATATAAGAACACATGAAGTATCCATATTTTCGAAGAGTGGATGGACTGATACTGACAAAGGTACAGGATGGATGATGCAAGCCGGTGATAAGCCACCTGCAGCAAGCCAGGTTATGAGCATGGGCGTCCCAAAGGTTCGAAGTGCCGCATTTTATCGCGGCTTTCTGCTTGTCAAATCAGCATGTCCAAGCGCCAGGATTTCCCCGAAATGTACACCAACCCCAACGCCGGCCCACTGTATGCAAGTCCTTGGGGTCTTGCCGGCATTTTGGGATAGGCAGCCCTTCTTGGTGGCATGGCATGGCTTTGAGCGTCAAATCCCTCCACGGTGCCAGCTGCGATGGAGGGCACAGCCCCTGCCATGGCAGCGGAGGAGACAAGCTTCCACATTGCACGCCGTCGACATGGCACAGCTGTACTGCCAGATCAAACAGCAAGGGTCGTTGATGCTTTCTGCAGGACTTTTTACCAGATGGAGCTTGCGACATGGGCTTCTGCGACACTCAGCTGCCTGGCTGTGGTCAGGCCTGACCAGAGACTTGGGTGCGCTAACGCAACACTTGTGGTGCGGTGATCCTCCGCCAGCTTCCTCCATGTTTGCAGAACGGCTTCAAGAAGCTGCACTTCCCGAAGCTAGTTTTCAACTTCAGCAGGCGAGAACAGGTTCGACTGATTCCTTCAATTGTCTCGCGAACTTTGCTTGCAGGGCCTTCCATTTTTCCGCAAACGAGACGACGCAGCAGCAAAGCTGTCCTGTTTTGGCTTGACACGTCTTGCAAAATAGTTTGCATTGAAAAATTTGTTGGCAGCCAGGCAGCACAACATGATGAAGGAAGCTATGGCATGGGCTTTCTCGGCGATGCCCGAGGCCCGCATTCTTCTGCCAAAAAGTTGAGGAACCAAGACAGCGACACGATTGGCATGTCGCAGGCTGTCACCGTCATGCTCCAGGAGCTGGAAGCACAAGAGAAGGCCGCGGCATTTGATCGGTATATCTTGTCATGTCTTTTGTGCAAGCCTGGTGCTTCGGTGAGTTATTGCGACTGTCTGTGCGAAGAGGAGACAGTGAGGCCTTTCGGAGCATAGGTTTAAACAGCTTTAACCCATAGAGCCTGACAGGCCGACAAGCCGAACCGTAGGGTCAAGCAAGCAAGCGACTGCAGCCATCGAGCAAGCAAGGGCTGTAGGTGTCATCCCTCCGGCTTGGCCAAGCAAACTGAGATTTTGTCATTGACCACTCGTGTACTTGGAAGTGGCACCCGGCAGGAGAAAAAGAAGCAGGCGGGATAGAGAGAGCCAACCTTGAACTGAAGCTTTGCGATTTGCATTCCTGACAGACGGCCGTTCCGAATTATGGCTTCGGCAACTACGGGAACGCTGGTCCGGTCAATCAGGGTGCTGGTCGGAGTCTCGTGCTGGTTGCATTAGGCGGCCTAAGCCTCACTTCGTGCTGGCATGCAGACGATGTCGTTTGAAGCAGTTCGCTGATATTCGTTAATGATATATCCCCCAAATCTGGGATTGCCAGTCTCAGACAGGTGTTGAGTGGCCGGACTTGTAGGAGCACCGGCAAACGGCTGGAGCTGCCGCTGGCACGTGTGCCGTCCAAACTCTAGGCGGCACGCACCGCCGTAGACGCATGCATGCCCTGTCTCAGTCTTCTTTTCCTACTCTATGTGTTGTTTTCCCCTAGTTTGTTTTGCAACCTTGGCCTGACCCCCTGCTTCGACCCCAGGGGACCCGCGGGCTCCACAGCACACCACACACCGCGGTCAGGGGCCCACTTGTCGTGAGCGTTTCCCCAAGTGCACTCTGGAATCTCGCCCCTACCCTTTGCTTCTCCCTATGGGACCTGGCCGCACCCAGCAGCAAACGACCAGCACTGCTTGTCCTGAAAATGCGTGGGATCCCTGCAGCAAACAAACTGGCCCACAAAAAGTGGGGGAACAGCCCGGTAAACAACTCACTTCGGGGCGATGCATACGAGCTGGACAAGGTTGGGACCTGTTGCTCAGGCATGCAGAACGACGTACTCCCCCAAAAGAGTCCAGCTCGTAACAACGCCCGAAAAGTCTCACAACAGACCGAACTTGGACACCCGGCGTAGCGCTGTGCGCAGGGGCGGGGGGGACCAACCCCAACGCTCCACACGCTGAGCAAGCAGAGAGCGAGACACAAAGGCAGCCTGAGCTGCCCCTGTGTTACAACTCTTTAACCTGAGGACCCCTTCGGGGGGATTGTACCATCCCGAGATTCGTAATGCGATTTGTAATCTGCCTGCGTTATGCAGTCAGCGCCTGTAAGGCACTCGATCCAACCGCCTGCCGCACTCAAAGCATGGGTGGCCTTAGGGGGGAACGGCTGAATTCGACCGGCTGTACTTTTGCCGCATCCCCTAAGAGCCCCAACTCGCACGTGCAAAGCTGACAGGTACGTGACAATGACAATTTGCCCTCTAATCTTTCTCAGTCGGTTTTTCCTGCAGGGATTGACACAGTCGCGAACCTAAATGCTACAAGCAAACAAGTTGCTCCCCAAAACCAACTTGCCCTCATGGGAGCGACCTGGAGTACAAGCTGTCTGCACAATCCGGGGGAGCAACAACACCTTTGTAAATTCAGGTGTCTATGAAAGATGACTTTGGACCGAACCAAAAAAATGCGTAATACATACTTTTGCCTTTTCGGTCGAACAAAGTCATCGAGCTCTCACTCCCCACATATCCACTCAAGGTAGTGGGTGGGCCGTTCCGCCTGGGGACGGTGACCCGTCCCTATACTCGGGAGAGAGGGAGAGAGAGAGAGAGAGAGAGAGTAGTAGCCATTTTGGCTCAAGTCGACCTGCCGCTTCCCTTCGGGGGGGCACTCGAGGGCGGCCCTCCGGGTTTGCTGTTGTTCGCAGCAAGCCTGTTGGGTGGACGTCCCTTCGAGTGGAGGGAGGCTTGAGTCCTTCGCCGAAGCCGCAGGTTTAAGTGGCCCACTCTTTTCCCCAACCCCATTGGTGCCGCCATCTGTGGGTGAGCGAGGGCGAGTACGTCAAGTTCGTGATAATAGGGGGAGACCGTGAATAATATCGGCGCAGCGCCCCGTACTTTGTCTTCGAGACCCTCAACTTCGTCATGGATGCAGAGGGGGGAACCCCCCAGGCTGGGAATATCATAGCGCCACAGTGCCAAAGGTGTCTACGGGGACCCAGCTACCACGGGGGCCACACCCGCAGTGCACCGAACTGTGTCCTCTTCGGGTGCACAGCTACGGATGCTGCAGAAGTCCAGCGGCACAGGCCGCTATAGCCAAGGCAGTGCAAGAAGCATTGCTACAACCTCAGGTCCCAGTGACTCGTCTGCCTGCAAGCTCCTCAACTGCCACGACAAGATCTGCGTCCTCCGCAACCACTTCCTTGAAGCCTCAGGTCGCTGGCAAGAAGCCCTTGTGCAAACGGTGCCTTTTGGGAAGTTCCAGCCACGCCAAACACAGGACTGACGCAGACAACTGCGTGTTGTTTGGAACCGAGGACCTCTCGCCTCCAGAGGTCAAGGCGTTGCTCCACAGCCAGGAGCTACAAGCTGCAGTGGAGGAAGCCCGCCACGAAAGAGAACTTCAGCAAGCCAGGGGGGAAACCCCAGGATGGACGCCCGAGGCTGCTGCTGCCGCCAATCCACAAGGGGGACCTCGGACTACCACATCGCCCTCGACCAGAGCCGCTACTACCAAGCCTAAGGGGGAAGATCGCCCCAAAGCCAGGAAGAAACACGACGAAGAAGAGGAGACCCTGCAACTACCACGTAGAGCTCCACCTAATTTGCAGGACCTTGGTCTTCGACTACGACTTCACAACAAGGCAAAGCAAAAATGGGACAATCGCAACATCCTACCTCATGAACACCGGGGAGTACGTGGAAGTGCGTGGAGAAACTCGAGAAAAGCTTTCGCGAAAAGATGCTGCAGACTATGAGACTTACGTAGACGAGGAGAACAAGAACCGCAAAATCAAGAATGATGCGCATCACCTGCTCGAGCTGACGATTCGGAACAAGCCTGCTAGCGCTTCCCAACTGCGAGAACACATTGAATCAAATCCGGGGGCGATCCCCAGACTTTTGGCGAAAGCAAGAACACACTGGACGATCGGAACCCAAGATGACCCTGACACACGTGGTATTCTTGACGAGATCATGGCATCGGATGCTCCGTCACAGGCACTAGCAGCTCCCGCTCCTCGTGCTCCTGCTGCTCGCGTCGCCGGACCAGCTCCTCCCCGACTACCCGTACGCGAACAGGCTCCTCTTGCACAGCTGCCTGCCCGCCAAGGGGACGGCGCCTCTGACACGAAGATAGAGGGGCCACCTCTGGAACCAAACCGGACGACACCGCCGGCGCCAACCAGTGTCCGTAAGGGACCCAATGTACCTCCACCGGAATGTGCCAAGGTCCGGACCGATGTAGCCCAGATGAATCCCCGTGTTGCCACTTCAGCAGGAGAAGCCGTGCCAACTACGCCTGCCTTACCAAGCGAAGCAGATCCAGTACCAGTACTACGTCTATCTCCTCCTCCTCCACCACGTCGTGCACTTCAACAACGGACTGAAGAAGAGGAAGTCCCCGAGGGGGGCTACCCCAGCACAGGTCAGACGGCACCCCCCGTTCCGGAAGGTGAGCCATCCCAGCTTACAGCACAACAACGAGATCGGCTGCATCAACTACTGCAGCAAGGATTTGAGGTCGGGGGAGTTCATATCGAACCCCAGGACAATGATGACCTGACCTGGCGAGCCTACCGCAAAGCCCAGAAGGAACAGTACAGAGCCATGCGGAAGGAAGCGCGACGAAAACACGAATGGAAAGGTGACAACAAGCGCTGTGCTAAAAGGTGGCGTGAAAGTTGAAGTGCCTGTTGCCGGGGATGAGACCTGTTTCTCTTCAGCGAGTTCTACCGCTTCGACCCGGTGAGGGGGCCCTGAGCCACGTAGCCATGCGGCCTTGGTAGTTTTTAGGGATTTTCCCTTGAGTAGAATGGCAGGATGCTGTGAAAAGGGGACGCCCCCGTGATGAGGTCGACCATCTGTCCTTCTTTGTCTGTTTGCTGCTGGTTTTGAGCACAGTAGCCTCCCTAACTGCTGAGCGCTGACTTGCACGTCATGGGTTTGCACCTTGTTGAAGCTAACAGGTGTCATGCCCTTTTGCCAAACTTGAGTTCCGTACAGAGTTTTCTTCTCCTTTCAATCCGTACCGCAACTTTGTACCATACATTGCTTACTAATCCTGACGGGCCGCCGGAGCCTCCAAGCACCTCTTTCCTTGCCTCCTACATGAGGCCTACTAATTCAGTCAACGCTCTTTTTTCGATAATTGCCAACCGGCTGAAGTCCAGCCTGTAATCTTTCTCGTTGGCCCCTTGGCACCCGCAACAGTCGGGGGCGCACTAGCGCGCGGTGAAGGGGGAAACCCCATCACCCTAACCCTGGCGAAAGAAAGAGAGAGAGAGAGAGAGAGAGAGAGAGAGACGTAGCCATGTTGGCTCAAGGTGCTTACATCGACTACGCCGACTACGACGTCCTCACTGTGCCCACGGGACCGGACCCCCCTCCTCTCCGTCAAGTCTAACTAGTCTCAGGGGGGGGCGCCTTGAGCCATCGCGAGCGCACTGTAAAGTTCGTGACACTACATCCACGACACAGAAGGGGGGACTGCAAAGGTCTGGACGACCGATCTTTTCGCACGCTCATTTACCAGTTCGAGGGGGTTTTGAGGGTTCTGCAACGTTGTTCCCTGCGTGCCGCAAGACTGGACGGGGGAAAACCTGACCTACCTGTCCGTGAAAGTGGCAACAAGGGCGAGACCGGCATCATCACCCACCTTGGTTTGGTGCCGCTACCATGGAAGGGGAGATTTCTCGAGTGTGCCGCCAGGGACGGGGAAGATGTATCAGATGTATCCCCGGTATGCGTAAGACGCATGTGAGAACAGATCCGCGCTGCAGACTACACGGGGAAACAGCCCGACACCCCGCCACCCACAACAGCAGAGAACTCCAAGGGAATCGTGATGGACCATCCTGGCGAGCTTTACTTGATGAGTTTACAGCAAACCACTTCACCTGGATCACACGTCCTCTTCTGGCGCAGTCAGCTCCTTACTACGATGTCCTGCTAGGCCGCTGCTATACCGACATGGAGGTTGAACAGGTGCAGAGAGTTCAAGAAGCGTCCATGCAACAAGACGTGCGGGGGAAGAGGCCCGCCAACTTCTGCGGTACTACTGCGCGCATGGTCGCCACCCCAGAAAGTTGTTCATGAACCTCGCCTACGACGTTCACTCCGTCGACGTCTTACTTGAAGAAGCCCGCGATGGGTGGGGGGACCCGCCAGTGGATCGGAAGACGAAGGTGATGAGTCAAATGGCGTGCTGGAGCGCCGGAGAGAAAAGGGGAATGAACCTCCACAGTCGCCCCGCTCTGCGCCGAGTACGCCACCCACAGCTGACAACATTGGACTCGAACTGGAAGTTGACACCTGGCGGGGAAGGCTTGTTCTCCCCTTGCTTGAAGGAGAGAGCAAACCAACCCCAGAGGCAGTGAACAGAGCCCAAGCCCCTGTTACGCCGGAGTGGCCTGCTAACAGGGGGAAGCCGCGCTCACCTTTACCACACCGACGACAGTTACGGACTCCGTCAAACCAAGGACGACCCAGCTCTGCAAGTGCAAACCGGGACATGGCCCCCGACCCCAGCGTATACGGGGGACGTCTGAAAAAGGCATGGAAGGTGGCAAGCAAGCTACACTACAGAGAGCAGAGGAAACGGCAAAGGAAACGGGGAGACTCACCTCGTGCTCGAAAGCGTGCCCGAGAAGGTCAAAGAGCCGAACCCTCAAGTGACAGATGGGGGGACCACTGAGCCGCGAGAAAAAATTTGTGCACAGAACTGAGACCGAGGGATTTTTGATGCTGTCTTGAGGTGTGAGAGCTTGTGTTTATGGGTGGTGGTTTAGGTTCTAAGGCTTCTTCTCTCCACTCAGTTCGCCGACCGCCCCATAGTCGGAGGGGCCTGCAACCCGAGCAACCCGAACAACCTTTTCAAGGGCAGCCTGAGCTGCCACTGTGTTAGAACTCTTGAACTTGAGGACCGCTTCGGGGATTCTACCATTCCGAGATTTGTAAGGCGATTTGTAATCTGCCTGCGTTATGCAGTCAGCGCCTGTAAAGCACTCGATCCAACCGCCTGCCACACTCAAAGCATGGGTGGCCTTAGGGGGGGACGGCTAAATTCGACCGGCTGTACTTTTGCCGCATCCCTTATAATAGCCCCAACTCCCACGAGAAACGCAGACAGGTACGTGACAAAAACACTGGTCCCCCTAACCTCTCTTTTTGCTGAAGTTAGTTTTTCCTACTGGGATTGACACAGTCGCGAACCTAAATGCTACATGCAAAGCAGTTGCTCCCCAAAACCACCCTGCCCTCGTGGGGCGACCTGGAGTACAAGCTGTCTGCTCAATCCGGGGGAGCAACAACACCTTTGCAAATTCACATGTTTATGAATTTATGAAAGATGACTTTGGACCGAAACCCAATATGCCGTAATACATACTCTTGCCTTTTCGGTCGAACAAAGTCATCGAGCTCTCACTCCCCACAGATCCACTCAAGGTAGTGGGTGGGCCGCTCGGCCTGGGACGCTGGCCCGTCCCTATACCTGGGAGAGAGAGAGAGAGAGAGACACACAAAACAAATGCAGACATACAACTCCCTGTTGAAGTCATGTCTGTATGGAGTGTCGAACCCTGAAAACACAATGCTATTAAATATACTTAACTAAATGATCAGGGGGAAACACTCACAACTTCTCACGCTTCTCCAAAAGCCCCACGAACAACGCGGGGGCCTTCAAGGCCGAGGGGCTTCAGACACCCCTCATGCCCCTGAGAAAAAGAGAGCGAGACAGATTCCGCCAAACAGGTGAGTAGCTGTACCATAGTAACCGAGCTCAGGGGCCCAAACTGTATGAAGCTACACGAGCAAGGTATAGAATCGTTCAGCTGTCCGCAGCCACAAAGCCCTCGCTCTGGCACCCGCAAAGAGCCCCGAGAGTAGGGGACCAAAGGCGGTTGTAGCAGGAAAGGAGTGGGGGTCGACACGAGCGAGCTGGACAAGGCGGGGGTCAATACATGCATGAGCCTAGCTTGCTGATTTAGGGGGGCTCAACTTGATCCAGTTCGACTCAAAAACTCACGCAAAGCGCTGGCGCGCAGGGTTGGAGGGGTTACCCTCTAGCCGCCTAGCCCAAACGTCGTGCAAGCAAGCAAGCAAGAGAGACACAGAGACATGATGACGATGATGATGTTCATTTTGGTGATCGATGATGATGGTGGTGTTCATGGTGATGATGCTGTTGATGCTGATGGTGATCATGATGATGATCATCATCATCGTCATCAAAATTGTCATCAGAATCAGTGAGATATTCGTGCTCATCTACACGTCTCTCATCTTTGCTACTGGTGGCTCCCTTTCAATTTTGGCTATCATGCCCATCAGGCTTCCGGTGATTGTCATCTCCATTATCATTCATCCTCGCCGTCATCATCATCATCATCTTCATTGATTGTCGTCATCAGCGAGACTCACTGTCATCATCGCAATCATACTCGTCTTCATGATTCCTCGGAATTGTCTGCCAGCGAGACTCACTCTTGCTCAGCCGATAGCATCACGCTGCCTTTCTAAGAGAAGGTCAGCCGGGCCAGCCAAACTGGTTCAGTGCACCCTCGCAGACCAGTGCGATTGCCAACACCCAGCAGGCGTGATTCAATTATGTGACAGTTGCTTGAGATCAACCTCGCATGTGTCATTCATGCACTCGGCACAGATGCCGAGCGCTTTTGGAAAATGGTGGAACACTCAAAGAAGGCGCGATTTTCATGCGGTTAGTCGCGCAGTATAGTATAGCAATGCCAGACGGAGGTTGCGAGAGCGACCACAACGTGGCATCGACCAAGCCATTCCCTCATGCACGATGTTCTGAGACAGATTCATGGTCCGACTGACTGAGCCTCCTGTGTATGCCTGTGAGACGGAGTCACTGCCCCCGGCGGACACGACAGGACGGAGTTTCTAGCTTAGGAAGTCGCATGCCATGTTGAGGACGGAAACGCGGTGGACATGCCAACGAAGCTGCTTTCGCACCAGGTGGTCCGTGGAATGACCAGTTTCTTCGTTCAGCAATGACAGCCAATTGCCAGGTTCAGGTGGAGTTCAGCGAGGGACTTCCCTATGCCGTCAGCCATGAGCTGTTAAGCAGGATGGTGCGTGGGCGCTCGGTCCTCAAATATTACTCTATGGGGAGACCATCGGATCAAGCTCAGAGGGCAGATCGGCTTTGCAACATGGAAGCTTGGTATTTGGCCGGTTGTCGTTGAACCGAAAGTTTTGGTGGCTGAATGCACGCTTGTTTTTGCAAGGCATGTTCCAAGTTGATGATGGCTCGAACAACAAGCTGGGCAAGCTGCAGATTACCGGGCTGGGGGCTCGAAGACTATCGAAGACCGAAGAGTTCTTGTCCCAATCTGTCCAAGTGCCGGCACGCTGGGAATGCGCTCTTGTGCATTCCAGGTTTTACCTTCAAGACATGGGTACCGGAAGCATACCTCCGCGCGATGGTGCAACACCTCCATTCGCAGGACTGCTCTGCACACGGTGGCATTGGTTAGCTTAGCTACTCTTCATACGTCCGGAGTGCCATCTTGGACAGCCTCGCTACTGTTGAACTCGAGGCGGCTCCCCTGCCATGTATGGTCTTATTGCTTCGGACTCAGTCGTTGAAATCGTTAGACTTCAGGGCACCTGTGCATGCCGGAAGGTATTTGTAATGGTGGCTCTCGGTACTGCGACGGCGGTAAGCTTGCAGATTTCAGCCAGCAATGGCAGCAGCTCTGGGTGAACGCAGGTACTTCTCGCTCTTCGTGGAAAGAGCTCGAGCGGTGTGTCCTTGCATGTTGCTGCAGAGTTGCACGGCGGCTTGCCGTGCCTGACTGGCACATGCCGCCGTGTGGTTCTGCGTCTTACTTCTTCATTGCCAACAGGCTATCTGCTCCAGACCGCTGACGAAGAAGGCCACTACAACCTTACATTCCTCGTGGTTGTCAGCATGTTTGGGCATAGAATGGGAAGCTCGACCTCCCGATTGGGAGTTGTGTCGCTCAAACTCAGCGTTGTACGGAGTGCTTGACTCTGACTTGGCAGATTGCGTCCTCGCGCTGTGAAGGTCTGGAATAAGATGCTCTTGGTACCGTGTGGCAACGGCCTCGGTGGGGAAGCTTCAGCCATGCAATAAGTTGCTCAGCGGATCCTGCTCGCAAGCAACTGAGGTTTGGCCACAAATTCGCTGTGCAACATGCGTGGAGCTTGAACGAGGGTAGGTTCCGAGACTATTTCGGCACAGGAGTGCAGAGCTAAGGTTTCACTTCATTGCCGGCTCGGTACAGCTGAGCAGTCCTGCAGCTGAAGATTGCAGGGCCTGGCATGACGGCAGAGCCACGCGAGCAGTTGTACGAGCTTATGTTGGTTCCACTCCTAAGGATCCTGGGGTCCCCCACATTTGGCCGCTCTCCCTCGTAGCGCCAACTTGCCAGGGAGTTAAATTCTGGCAGTGGAAGGCACACTAGCAAGAGTTTCCCAACTTTGGTGCTCGTGTCCGTGCCTTCATGAGAGAAGCCGAAGTGCTCAGCCAATTACGTCACTTCCGCTATGCGTGGCGAAACTGGCGTCGTTTCAGATGTAGTCCTGCTCTTCTGTTCGCAGCTCGCTTGATGTCAGCAGCATCGCAGGTTGCATATCTTCAATGAAGATTGAGTGACCTGTCCAGGTGCAATCTTCCATTGAGAACGCAATGCTTGCATCTACCTCCTTAAGGCCGTCGCTTCCAAACGTGGGTGAACTTCCTCGGAAAGCTTCGATAGGGAAGTCCCCTGGTAGGACTTTGGAACTAACAACGTCACAGAAGCTGGCGTTCGAGCCCCGCCATGCGTTGTCGGCAGCTGCTTCGGGTTTCGGAGGGCAGCACAGTCACCCCAAAACAACTGCAGGGATCGCGCGGTGACATATCTCCTCGAGCTGCGAGCTGAGCGTAACGTGAGATTGATTTTGTCTTATTACAAAGTGCCCGAGGCACTGTCCCAATTTGTCGTTTCTTGACGTGGGACACTGCTCGGACCTCAGTGAGTTCGGGCCGTGGCGGTGTGCGTGGTCTTGAGTCCGATGTCATCAACATTGGCTGCATCATGCTGCATCACGCCACTTGCACCGCTCGGTCAGCGGGCGCCCTGCTTGCCTCTGTCTCGGTCGGGCCCCCTCCCGCTCCGCTGATGCAAGAAGAGATAACAAGAGCGTGAAGGCCTGCATGGCAAGCGGTTCACTTGTGGGAGATTGTTACTCGTGGCAACTTGGTCCTGGCGAGCTCCGGCATTTTTCCAGTTCGAACGAGTGCAGACCGCGTTTGACCTCACGACATATTCGGCCTTCAGGACCCGGCCGGGAGGATCCCAGCCGCCATTGGAGCACCACCGAGGTTCACGTAAGCCACAACAACGCAGAAGCAGTCCATGCCTTTGCTTTGTGTGTTTGTTCTCGTGGTGCCCGGAACAACAGCAAACCGAGGCCAATCTGGAAGAGCCATGATTGGTGCATAGTGACAGCCACTCCGAATGTATGATCGATGACTGTGACGAATCGGCAAATGTTGCATGGCATGCGCAAGCGGTGCTTGCACTCCGATTAACCCGATACTTTGGTTAAAACTTGACGACATCGCTATCTCCCCTCGGGTCTGGAGCTGGAGGCGGCCGCTTCAAATAAAGCTCCTTTAAAGCGAGTGCAAGTTACCCGGACCATTGCTGCTCCGTTGACGCGATGGGCCGCAATTTGTTTCAAGAGTATACAGCAGGCGAGATAGGCGAGCTGAGATACATGAGCTTGGATTTACATACTCTTCGCCCTTGTGATTCGACCTCGCGTTGTGTGGTTCTTCTGGTGCGGCCTTGAGCCCTGGCGGGCCCTGGCGTGCGTCCACCCAACACAGATGATTTGGCTCTCATGTGAGCTGAAGGCTTCGCCTAGGGCCTTGGATGTGCAGTTTGATCTGCAGCCCGGCGAGACCACTGAACTCAACGCTTGCCTGTAGTCACGGAGGTCACGCCCACAGATTGGTTTGACAAGGAGCCCGAGAGACACTGTAGGACTATTCGACAAATGCGTCATCATGCAATGCTAGAGGTAGGAAATAAAGACAAAGCCACAAGCACGACACGCCACAATGTGGCACAACGCACCGCAATGCCAAGGCTGTCAACTGGTGGAGCCAAAGCTAGCACATCCCGGGCTGGAAACTGTGCTGCGCTTGGGTCAGACTTCAGTTTCCATGTTCGACGTCCGGACTTCGCCGACATGCAGCCACCCTTCTCAGCATCGAGACTCAGATCCTTCTCAGCTTCTGCGTGAACTTGAGAGAGTCCGCTGTGGCCGGCCTCTTCGAGAACTGCCCATCATTGAGGCTTCCATGAATCCGTGGCAGATCCCTGTTGTTTTGCATCCTCCGACACCTGCAGGTATGTCGAAATTGCTGTGTGCATGTTCGACATGACCAAGTTTCAACGAACGTCGGAGACTTGGCTGTTGGCTCGTCCCTCATTCGTGATGTTTTCTGTGTGCGGAGCTTTCGTCACAGGTGTCGCCCCGAGTGCACAATTGTGGTGAACTTCGATTTCTGAAAAAAAGGAAGCATGCTTAATAGGGCTCTCAAAACTGTCGCATGGCCGCATGTTTATGGGTGAGACTAGTTCTTCCTGTCCGGCCGGGTGCCTTCGTGTGATGGAGATGAAACCCGCTTCTGGCTTCGAGCGTACGGGGTAAATTCGAATCACAGCATTCCCTAGTCCTTGCATCTCCCGGGAAACAGAGGCATAGTCAATGAGGACAGCGATGATAGCCGGGACAGGCTTTAGAGGTTGGGGTGTTACATAAATCCTAAGTCTTACCAACACAGAGAGACCCCAATACCTAGAATAGACCTAAAGCTATCGAGGGCATCTGACTGTGGTTTAGGGCAGCTGGGGATCTCCGCGAAGGCCTTACGTATTAATCCTAGTAGCAGGACTGGCAGAAGTCGTAGTAGTAGTTCTGAATCCGAAGCTTGTGGCGTTACAGCTAAGACGCCAGATTCGATTCTGCTTCAGCAGCAGGGAGCCTGCGCGGTGCTGTTGCGGCGCCGAAGTGACGGCTTACTTAGCATGTTGACGGCCGCTGGTGGCTCATGCAGCACATGTAGCTCACATTGTCGACAAAGATCTGACCTTTCACATGTTATCTATGTATGACAAACGGGCGATGCCCTATGTTCATGCTGACGCCTGCAGTCCTAGCAAATCATCCTTGGTCCTTTGTGTTGAACGGACGTACATCTGGGGATGTGCCATCGCTTCAGGGTCCTGCAGCAGGTGGAAACCTGGGCGTGCCTTGGTTCAGGGTTTAAGGTTTTGCTTTCTCGTGTTGTAGTGGATACTGCGCTCACCGAGGTGAAGATTGAATGTTATTTTTGTCCATCGTTGCATGCGTTCTACCACCTTACAAAATCGTTGCGCAACTTGACTGTATGATGTAGACACCACAAATTTGGCATAGTTTACGTTGCCTTGCCATGCAGCCGGATTTTGTCTCGATGGAGGTGCGCCCGGCAGTCAGGGTGTCCAGGACAACCTCTCCATACATTGCCTTTCTGTGCAAAAACCTAGTTGTACTTAAAGGGCCTACCACACAAAAGTCGCATGCTGAGCTAAGTGCTGCTGCCTGTAACATATGTGAATCTGAAATGAAGCCGTGGCACACTGCATTGCTTGGTATTCTATAACACTTGGGAGCACACATCAGCGAACTGCTTGAGCTCTGCGCCCAAACCCTGCCAGGGAGTGTTGAGAGTCTGCTTCATTAGCAGGTTCCGAAGACATATCATAGTTCCCCTTTCTGGTATGGAGGCAAGCACGTCACTAGCACAAGCGTTGTAGAGACAAATGTCACCCAGCAACTTGTAAGCATCAGCATGACTCATGGCTAAATCCAGATTCTTTGGAGAAGGTTGGTGAATTTGCCCTTGAAATGGCCCGCTGGAAGGAGAGCAACCATCTGGAGGCGGCTTGCGCATCATTTGTCGTAGTCACGAGGGTGCCTGTTTCTGGCAGGCAGCGAGCCTCGAAGAAGCGTTTGAGCCGTGGATGTACAAACTCTTTGAGCCGCTGTTATGCAAACTATGACTCATAGTGAGCACAGGAACGGCTAAGAAGGTCAACGTGAAAGCATGCTCGGCTCACAGCAACATGAGGCATTGCAGGGCCGCAATCCCAGAAGTCATACAACTATGAGCACAGGAGCAAGATGGTGAGCGTCAGAGATTCCCGACTCACAACAACATGAGACTCCGCTGGACATATCCTTACACTGACACTTGAGAAGTTGAAGCCTGGGGTCCAATGGAAATTGATTCAATTGCCCGGTTTCATCATGACGCAGTTTGAGTCTTTCGATGCACTTGCTGACAGACCTCAAGAATGTCATGATTCGGTTGCTTGCCGACAGTCAATTCTGATTCCAGACCTTTCCTGCACATCAAAACGCGGATCAGCAGAGCATCCCTTTTCAAATCCCTCTCATGCCCCGTGCTCACGTTGACGTTTGGCTGACGTGGTCCTTAGGCCCTGGGACGACCGAAGACAAGTCTTCTTGGAGCAGGCGCGCGAAGACGTAGGCTGCGGAGCCGATGGGTGCTTCATGCCATAGCTCTGACACTGCAGGTGGCTGAGCCTCCTGAAGGAGTGACCCGGATGAACCAGACGCAGTGCAAACCTTTCGGTCGCGTGCTCTTTGAACCAATCAATCAGGTAGAGCCATGGATGCACAAGATCTTTCGGCCTCCTTGCAGCAACCAGCAGGGCCCCCCTGCTAGCTAGCGAACCCAAGCTGGTCCTTCTAAGGTCGACGCGATTTCAAGGCGCGCGTTGCAGAGATTGCTTGGGATGATGGCCGTCAAACCACTTAGCATCGCTAATCTAAGCTGCCCAACGTTGCGACACAGGCATATGTGCCCCGCCGAAGCTGGAAGTTAAGGACCATGAAGTGCGCGGAACCGCCGCAATTTTCATCAAGTCGACTCTCGGACACGGCAGGCGCCGGTGAAGGTCTTTGACTTCATGCTGGGGCCCCAGATCGACAAGTTGGTGCGTGATGCATTCATGCAGTATCCTTTATATCCTTTCATCCGCAGGCCAACTCTGGTTCCTATCAGGCTGAATGTGTATTTGTTTGTTGCAGCATTTGTGCGTGTTGTGACTCGCGATCCCTCGCGCAGAACAGACTATGACATCGCGATGTCCTCCTTGCAGATGCACAGCTGCACAGTCAATGCAGTGCAGAAAGGCATCGCCAACCAGGCAGGGCCCTTTCACGCCCTGCATGCCTTTGAAGAAGGTTGGTGAATTTGCCCTTGAAAATCCTTGAAATGGCCCGCTGGAAGGAGAGCAACCATCTGGAGGCGGCTTGCGCATCATTTGTCGTAGTCACGAGGGTGCCTGTTTCTGGCAGGCAGCGAGCCTCGAAGAAGCGTTTGAGCCGTGGATGTACAAACTCTTTGAGCCGCTGTTATGCAAACTATGACTCATAGTGAGCACAGGAACGGCTAAGAAGGTCAACGTGAAAGCATGCTCGGCTCACAGCAACATGAGGCATTGCAGGGCCGCAATCCCAGAAGTCATACAACTATGAGCACAGGAGCAAGATGGTGAGCGTCAGAGATTCCCGACTCACAACAACATGAGACTCCGCTGGACATATCCTTACACTGACACTTGAGAAGTTGAAGCCTGGGGTCCAATGGAAATTGATTCAATTGCCCGGTTTCATCATGACGCAGCTTGAGTCTTTCGATGCACTTGCTGACAGACCTCAAGAATGTCATGATTCGGTTGCTTGCCGACAGTCAATTCTGATTCCAGACCTTTCCTGCACATCAAAACGCGGATCAGCAGAGCATCCCTTTTCAAATCCCTCTCATGCCCCGTGCTCACGTTGACGTTTGGCTGACGTGGTCCTTAGGCCCTGGGACGACCGAAGACAAGTCTTCTTGGAGCAGGCGCGCGAAGACGTAGGCTGCGGAGCCGATGGGTGCTTCATGCCATAGCTCTGACACTGCAGGTGGCTGAGCCTCCTGAAGGAGTGACCCGGATGAACCAGACGCAGTGCAAACCTTTCGGTCGCGTGCTCTTTGAACCAATCAATCAGGTAGAGCCATGGATGCACAAGATCTTTCGGCCTCCTTGCAGCAACCAGCAGGGCCCCCCTGCTAGCTAGCGAACCCAAGCTGGTCCTTCTAAGGTCGACGCGATTTCAAGGCGCGCGTTGCAGAGATTGCTTGGGATGATGGCCGTCAAACCACTTAGCATCGCTAATCTAAGCTGCCCAACGTTGCGACACAGGCATATGGGCCCCGCCGAAACTGGAAGTTAAGGACCATGAAGTGCGCGGAACCGCCGCAATTTTCATCAAGTCGACTCTCGGACACGGCAGGCGCCGGTGAAGGTCTTTGACTTCATGCTGGGGCCCCAGATCGACAAGTTGGTGCGTGATGCATTCATGCAGTATCCTGTATATCCTTTCATCCGCAGGCCGACTCTGGTTCCTATCAGGCTGAATGTGTATTTGTTTGTTGCAGCATTTGTGCGTGTTGTGACTCGCGATCCCTCGCGCAGAACAGACTATGACATCGCGATGTCCTCCTTGCAGATGCACAGCTGCACAGTCAATGCAGTGCAGAAAGGCATCGCCAACCAGGCAGGGCCCTTTGACGCCCTACATGCTACTTTTGATTCTTGACTTTCGTGGACAGCTTTGGTCAGGTGCATGTGCCAATGGAGATGGTGAGTGTTTGGTGCTCAGCCCGGCCAGACAGGATCGCACAGGATTAGTCAGTCTCAGCCCATCTCAGTCATGACAGGTGAGACTCGCGGCGGGAAATACCCTGCTGCATGCAGAGCACGCCGCACAAAGAAGCATTGCACCTTCACATGTCGCTTCAGTGCGTTCATAGGATTGCGACTACTGACATCATGGGTGCCGCCGCTATCCGCAACCGCGCGGTAGAGAAGGGCGGAACAACTTTGCCTGCATCTTACTGCCAAATTCCAGGCATCCAAGCAGGCATGTGCAATTCAATCTCACAGTGCCACCAAGGCTGAATCGAGTCAACAGTGCCCTTCGCGAGGCCAGTCTGGACCAACTTTTGATGCCTGATCTGCTTTATGTTGTGTCGGGCGGGAGATGGATGCACTGGCCGGCGGCCACGCCAAGCTTCGCCTGAAGGCAGGCGTGCACGCCGGAATACGTGTTCAGGGGAAGGGCCCTGTCCTGCATTTCGGGTTAAAAGTCCCGTTGACTTGATGCCAGGTGCACACTGCGACGCACACTGACTTTGCGGGGACCCCGCCGCAGAGCCCCAGAAAAGAGGAGCCATGTGTGGAGGCGAAGAGTTGAAAGTCTAAGATATATGACGCTGAACAAGAAGGCACCTGATGGTGCCTGATTCATCGCCGCTGCCAGGGACAGCGAGGCAGATCGAAGACCGTGAGACTCAAATACAATTCCACCAACGAGGTCCGCCGAAGCCAAAAACTCGATGCGCACCGTTAATGCACCATGAATGGCGGAGGCGATCCTGGCGTGGTTCAGAGAGCACAAGCACCAAGCAAAGGTCGGGAGTCATAGAGCATCTACCCATTTCAATCCTGCCAGTCCCAAGACTCCACCGAAACAAAATAGAGCCGCGACAATGGCAGGACTCATCATCCTCCACCACTCGCCCGGCTTCAAGCGGCACCTTAAGCAAGGCCAACTGAAGCGCTACCTGACTGGACTGCGGAGTTCTTGGGCACACGCTTGAATTCGCACCCATCTTTCGTTCGAAAAAGCATGCGATGTTCAGTTGCTTGGTGTTCGTATCCTTGAGCCCGAAAGCTGAACATATCTGAACATGACTCCGTTCGGCTCTTTCAAGTAGACGTTTGGGCCTAAAAAGATGGCTGCTTGCTGCCACGGACTCAGAAAAGTCCCTTTGTCATCCTTTGTCAGACTGCTCATCAAGATTTCCAAATCTTCGAAGGTTCTTGCTTCCGCTTCTTGGAGGCATGGCTCTGCTGTGTAAACTAACACGTACACCTTGAGCACTTGCTAGGGCTCGTGCCACTTTGTTTCACATTCGCAGCTTGACTGCTCAAGATCAACTCTGTGCTAGATCCAGCAAAAGTCCGGCTGCGCCTCGGGAGGTGTAGTCATTCACCTTTAGCTGAGTGCCAACCTCTACGGTAACCATTCCGATATGGATCTCATTGCCTTCATTCAGCTTGCCCCTGCTCGCTGCTTGCATTGCCTCGATATACGATTGGTTGCCCACTGCTTTGTGACCGAGAGGGTTCTCGACGTGTCGTATTGTGTTTTTCCGCCAGCTCGCAACGGCAAGTCGTAATCGCCGCAGCCGTTCGACGTAAGTGCCTCCGTTCCTTTCCGACGGTGTGCACTAGGGAATCCTTTGTAGGCTGTCACGGCTTGACGCCCAGGAGATCCTCTGATTCGTCCCGTTCTCCACCTATCTCCACCTCGTCGCCGTAGGCGACAGGTCTCCCGACGGGCGAGATCTTCCTCCAGCTCCCGCTCCGATGGGTCCATTAAGCGCGACCATCGTGGCCCTGCTCTTGGCATGTAGAGTTTTTCCGTCAGGCGACGGCGGCCCCACGACGGCTCGTCCCGGCCTTTTGCTTTTGTCTGCCTGTTCCCTGTACTGGTTCAGGCCTTTTCCGGCGAGGCCCCGCTCCCCTTTCTTTGCCGGGAGCCTGGCTTTATCCTTGTGTCGTCTCTGCTGCTCGCTCCGCTCAGGCCCGACCCGATGGCTCCGCCTCCGGTCGCACAGGCCTGCTTGCAGCTGTGTCTGTTTCTTGCTGCGTTGCGGGCTGGTTGGCATGACATGCTCAGGGAGCTTCTATTTGTGCCGTAGCCGCCGTCAGCTTTCAAGCATCCCGCTTTCGCCTTCTCCCCTTTCGCCAGTCATCACCCGCCTTGGAGGTATCCATCAGCTGCGCGCCCTGGCCCGCAGTCGTGTCGGGGAGGCTACCGGCGTCCGCCCCCGCACGACTGGTGTGGTGGATCCGGCAGCCAGCCACCGAAGCTGCCTCGCCATCGCATCCCCTCACTAGTGCCGGCCTGCAGCCAGCCCGCCCGCGGCCGCCCCGCTTAAGAAGGCAAGCTTCCAGCTCTGCAACCTTCCATGCCGATGGGTTGCCCGGCCCAACCACCCCCGCCTGCTGACGGACGCCAGCCATATCCCAGCCGGGGACCCGGCTGCAGTCATCGACATTCGACATAGATGAGAATAGAAGAGCATGCCGGAAGAACAGCAGGCGGTGCAGGAGGCGACAGCATGCCGGCGGCCAGGCGGGACCAGTAAAAGCCGGAGGCGTGTGCGCCAAAATTAAGCGTCGAGCATTGATAAAGCTTTCTGCGGTGAAAGAAGCACAAAAGACCACGGTCGGAGGGCAGGAGAAGGATGCGACGGTGCGCTTTGCTCACATCAAGAATGAGTGCAAACAAGGCTTCCAGCATTGGCCGGGACAGGATGCAACGACGCCGGATTCGTGGATTTATTCGCCGCGGAGACGCTGGAGTCCACGACCAGGCGCGGGTCACGGTCAGAGTCAGGGGCCTTAACATCCTTAACTAATCCTAGTTTCCTCACGCCCGGAAAAGTGGGATTTGTTCCGCTCCGCTGTGTGCAAGGAGCCCCTGGCCCGCGGGGTTGGTCTTAGCCGCTGTCCTTGAAGGGGAGCGCTCTTGTTCTTGTGATGGTTGGAAAACGCCAGGCCAAGTCGATTGCTGACGTCCCCACAACGTTTGCTGGCGAATGCCGCATTTGGATTTCCGTCCGTATGCCTCCCGACTCTGGTCGTAAGCTTTCTCCGGAGTCCCGGGCAGTACCGGACATGTGGACTTCTTGCCTCTATCGCATGATGCTCCGATCTATTGGCTGCCCTTGGCCCCCTCCTTCCCGTGCGATGCATATGCGGACGCCTGCACTGATGCTCGACGCGCCGGGATTGGTGGTTCTGTGACCTCCGGCCGTACCGTGTGGTTCTGTTTTTGGTTTCCCTCCGACTCCTCACCGCAGAAATTTATTGCTACGTTGGAGCTCTTCGGTCAGCTTGGTGCGTTGCTCTTTTGATTCCGGCCGTGCATCATCCGATCCATTTTGTCAGCTGCTGCGACACCGGGCCGGGCACCCCGTCACTTGCCATCGGAAAAAGGAGGGCTTTCTGACCAACTCTGTGCAAGTGCATACCGAACGTAACGGACTAGTGTTAGCCGACAGAACGGTTTCTCGACATGTCGTATTGTGTTTTTTCCGCTAGCTCGCAACGGCAAGTCGTAATCGCCGCAGCCGTTCGACTTAAGTGCCTCCGTTCCTTTCCGACGGGGTGCACTAGGGAATTCTTTCCCGCCGCCTCCCCTTTTCTTCGCCTTTTTTGGACTTGCTTCCGTCCCTTGGATTTCCTGGATCTGGGGTGTGAGCTGGACTTTGCTCGTGCACTTTGTCCATAGGCTGTGCACCCACCAAAGTCTTTCCCTGTAGCCCGACCCGCCTTTCGAGGCCCGACCGGTTATACCCGAATTCTGATCCGTGGCTTGTGCCGAGAGTGCTCCGGACCCGCTGCGGATTTCAGCAATTTCAACCATGGGAAAAAGGAGGTTCTGACCGACTCTGTGCTATGTCCGAGGAAGCCCCAGATGCCCCTAATGCTTTTGCTCATGATGCTTCGGCTGGGCTTTTGAGCTATTGTGTTTAAACAGTTCGTATGTCGCGAACCAGCAACTCTTATGCTCCCGAAGTTTTGTTGCTTGCTTTTGAGGAACATGCACCCAGTACACAGTTACACATATGTACATGAGTGCAGTGCCTGTAGGCTCTGGTAGGGAGTAGGAAGCCACTGGGCCAAAAAAGCAGAAAGCAGAGAAAGATCAAGAGCTTGAAAGGGTCACAGGGGCGGCCCATGTAGCTAAAGTAGAGAAGTTTCACACATGAGTGTATGTGAGTTCGCGCTGCATGTTTCTGAAGCCGAGCACTTGGAGGACCAAGCTTACGCGGCGAAGCTGCGCTTGGCTCAAGTACGACTGGGAAAAGCCCTCGAGAAGGGGATTGAAGTTCAGGATCATGCCGGTGTCCGGGTTGGTTTGCCGTGCGCTCGTGTGTGAGGCTGTGCACTCCTCCCTAAGACCTCTGAAAATCTCCCTGAAGCCAGAGCTGAGCTAGTGCAACAGTGCAGCTGTGGAAGCCAAGGCTGAGCTGGTGCATTGCAACGGTGGAAGCCAAAGCTCAGCTAGTGCACTGCAACTGTGGGAGCAGAAGATCATGACATATCACGACATGGCAAAATACCTTCAGTGCTTGGGAGCACTGTGCGACACTCTGGTTTAGGTGTCTTGCTGTCTGTTGGGTTACCCTAGCTCCTGGTCCCTGGTTTAGGCGGTTCCCTATCTACCCTAAGGCTCGAAGGATAAGACTGCGAACAGCTAGTCGACGACGACATTGGTTGCGACGACTTATCTATTGAGTGCTGGTAGATATACCTACGTTCTAAACCCGAGAAGATTGGAACTGAGATTGAGAATCGCGGGTGTGACATGACTGATGATCGAGGATTGATTGTCAAACCGGCTGAAGATCCCGCTCGTGATCTAGGGTTTGATTGGCAAGGCTTTACTGTGTTTGAGATCCTTCCTGTGTCCATGGATATTGACTAGGGAGATCAACCACTTGAGCAAGGTAGAAAACCCAAAGGATTGAGAGTTCCAGGTGAACCTACTGATTCGGAACGCAAGCTTCATGAACTGATGCATCTTCCTTTCAGGTCTTGGTGCAAGCATTGTACCATGGCTAAACGGAGACATGCTGCTTCAAGGAGATTGAAGGACAGACAACCTGTTATCCAAGTGGATTATTGCTTCACTCGCACTGATCCTAAATTGAAAATGCAAACATTGCTTGTTGCGACTGACGGTCAGACTGGATTGTCCATGGCTGTTGTAGTTTCAGCGAACGGAGATTTGGCGTACTCAACAGCGGAGTTGCGCAAATTCGTTTATGAGTGTGGGTGCGCATTTGGCATATTGCAGTATGATCAGGAGTCCTCAGTGAAGGCAGTGTGTTTGCGTGTATGTAAAGAGATTGGAGAATCGAGCGTAAAAGGATCATCCTCAAAGCCACGGTTCCGTTGGTGCCGCACAACGGACATTGTGTGGACAGATCAAGACATTGCTTTACTGCTTTACAAAGTCCATATGAACGCACAGGGATTGAATTCAAGTCGGATTCACCATTGTATCCCTGGGCAGTGAAACATTCACAGTGGCTTCTCAACAGATGTTAGATTCATTCTGACGGATTCATCTCTTCTTTGAGAAGGTGGAACAGGAATTTCGAAGGAGGATTGACCTGGTGTTTGTGGCGTACTCCGATGCAGCATTCGCAAGTCGGAGCGACTTGTCAAGTCAGGGAGGCTACATGATCGTCGCCACCAACAGGGCAATCCTCACCGGAGCTACCTGCTATTAAACTATTACCATCTTCTTGACTGGCGCCGCTCGGTCTCCGATTGCTGCATCTGGAATTGAGTACCCGATTTACTCATTGATCAGGAGCAAGTTGACAGATGCATTGGTGACCCACGTCCCGAACAGGGATTGGGCGACACGCATATTGAGCCCGACATTGACGGCAAATGATTGCCTTCCCTTGTACTTCGTCATTGCGCTTCCAACAGCCATTGCGGAATTGTGGTGCTACGAGAAAATTTGAGGAGATTGCGAGACATGTATTGCCCTTCTTTCCACTGTTCCAAGTGAATTGCTTTCTCACATTGCAGGGAGCAGTGACAAAATTGATTCACTGGATTGCGCCGGGACAGATGCTGGAGCATTGGGACGATACTGTCTCCTTTCTTGCTGCGCCATTGGCACGGCATTGGTACATGCCGGTGCCCAAGCACGCACCATTGCATGGGTTTGCAAACTGGCACAACGAAGGCTGGGTCCATTGGACAACAGCCTCGGAGCCATTCCACTCCATTGACGAGTCAAATCGACGAGTTGAAGGCCTTCACGAAGAGCATTGAGGACGGAACATTGCCACCGTTTCCTCTCCCATTGCGCGATAAATTGTTGGTTTGGAAGATTAACCTCCGGGTCGGGGTGCTGATTGAGACGGCGCAACAATTGTCCAACTCCGGAAACGGCGACGGCCGCGGGGCATTGGCTCGGCACATTGTGCTCCCGCGAGGCATTGCTTGTAGTACCCGTGGCATATTGCACGCGTGTCAATTGCGTGAGTATGAAGTGATTGACGTGAAGATTGACAAAGATCGGACTGACGCTGGCAAGTCAACCATGGAGATTGACTCCAAGAAGACGGAGTCAGCGATTGTCTTCCCGGCTGGCTCGATTGTCCGAGTGGAGAAGACTGCGTCTCCGAGCAGGAATTGGTCGCATTGGGATGCACAGAGCATGGAGATTGACAATCAAGCGGTTGAAGGATAGCGATTGCCGTGAGCTTCGCTGATTGGCAATTTTGGTCGTGGATTGCTGTTTCACTGGCACATTCAGACCCGTGCCATTGCCCCATCTTTCTCAACGGTGACATCTGATTGCTGAGAGCAACTGTACAGTCAGCCTTTCATTGGTTCTATGAAGTTTGAAGGGATTGCCATGGAAATGCCAGCATTAGATTGCCGATGACTGACTGCGTTGTATAGCTCATGTTCAGAGGTACTCTGACTTGAGGGACCGCGATTGTCAGTGGAATTGCATTTGTCAAAGACACGTTGGATTGCCGTAGCAGGCTGCACCTCCCGATTGGCCACTTCGATTGCATTCCTCGTTTTCGTCTTCGCTGTACATTGTTTCCGTTATTGCATTATTCTGAAAATTGAAATGGTGCCAGATGTGACAATTGCCAGGGATATCCAGGGATGAATTGTCAAGGGACCGTGTTAGATTGTTTTGCATCATTCAAGGCCTCTACAGTGCTATGGCCCCATTGTGGCACATACATTTGGCTCAAGTCTGCAAGAAAAGGTTGAGACCGACTGGATCTGGATTGCAAGGGATTCGATTGTGTGCTGTGCATTACTGTCAACCTGTCAAGCTGTGTACGGTTTTTGCGAACGGACTGCGATGCCCAGTCAAGTTCTGTGGTGTCACGATAAGAGCTATGAGCAAGGGCATGTAAAGGTCCAGAGTGGAGGCACGCTACGCGCCTGAGGAACGCAGCCATCCCGAGCACAGACGATCCATCGCCTATCGCGAAGGTGAAGAAAAGCGAGCTCTGGATCTGCCTGCCTGGGAAGAGGGTCTGCGCGTGGGAGTGACAGTGAGAGCGTATCGGGTCTGTTGAAGGGCAACCATACTGTTACTCAATAGCTCGGTGGGGTGAGCGACAAGGAACATCATCAAGATCCAACCCCCGCGCAGGTTATCAGCCGTAGGCTCTGCCTACCAACAGCAAAGACTACTTGATCTACCACGACCACGATGAACTCTGGGTCAAGTCAGGATGCGACAATGACTTTCGGTGCCGAGATGGCAGCACCAGCAACTGGCGATTCAACCGCCGATGACACTGTGGTGCAGTCCGTTGACAGCTCCACTGAGGATGACAAAAGTCAACCTTCGGTGCTTGCCATCGCCAAGGCAGTTCCCAAAGCAAAAGCAAAAGCTACGTCGAGAGCACCCACGCCTTCTCGTCCAACATCCGCAGGATCGAGCACAGCAAAGGCATTTGAACGACGTGCCGAATCGTCTGGTTTATAGATGCTAAGGACACCGTGGAGGGCAATGGAAAAAGGAGTCAAGACCATGGATAAGGCTTCAAGACCAGCGTCTTCAAGAAGTTCGTCTGCAAGATCGAGGACATCTACAGCAAGGGTAAGGGAGAGATCCACGACGTGGAAGAAGATGGTCACGGACCACCTACACGACTCGGGCGATGAGGATATGACCCTCGAAACCATACCGGTGCGAGGGGATGCTTCGTCGGCTGCAACCCTTGCCATGGCTGGTGGTACGAATCCACATCAGGCAATGGCGGTGCAACAACAGCTCGAGGCTTCGAACATCGCACAGCAGATGTATTCTCGGAGTGAAGTGCAGAAGTACGCGGGCATCGTGCAAGCATAAGATCAGGGAGATGCAACAAGAAGACGAGGGATCTGGAATTCGCGTTGAAGAATTGGAACGGCAACGTGATAACGCATGCCTGGCCATGCGGCGCATCAACAATGTCAATCAACAGATGAAGCGTGACTATGAAGCTGCGTTGTTCCGAATGGATGAACAGAACTCGGCTCAACAATGCCAAGGGCATACCATTGCTCAGGAGCTTGCTCAACAGCTGCACATGGTTCGCAGTGAAGCCGCGACCAGCTTTGTGCAACTTGAAGCTAGAGCTCAAGGAGATGGCGAACACATGGCGAGAGAGTGAGTGCCTGACGAATGAACTTCATGAACAAGCTAGAGAGAACTTGCATCTTCGGGCCAATGTGGCTAGCTCCGAGCAAGCCATGTACTCCACGCAGGAGCGATTCAATGTCATCAGGAAGAGTCACGATTCGCAGGTGAAATGCAAGGCATGATCGGTGTCCAGGCGACATCGAATCATGAACACCAGCGACTTCGTGAACGGCTTGGTGAAGAAGAAGAGTATCGCGAGATGGCCGTAAGAAGAATGCAGGATGCCGAAGATCACTTCAACAACAGGAGAATCATGCAAGACAGGCTTTGCCGACCATGCATGATGAGTTGAACGAACTCATGAGAGCTCTAAGAACACAAGAAGAACCCCAATCAAGGAGGCGAAGCGAACTTGATGCGGCACGAATCTCGGCTCAACAAGCTCGATCTATGCGCGCATCGAGTATGCCGATGTCTTCAAGGACTACTGAATCCGGCTGGGAACACGTAGGTGGAAAGGACGTAGTGCCTGCATTTTCCATAGGAGTTGAGGTACGATCCCCCGAAACACGCTCACCTAGTCAGATTAGTCCTGTCGCCGAAGGGAAGTTCACATTCGCTGAATCGAGCAAAGACTCTCATACCTGATGAACCGAATGTCGCGGGTGAGAATGATGTGGTCGAAGCTGGAAAGGACGGCATGAACATGTTTTACGGGACGGGCCCAATGGTTGAAAGCACGGTACCTGAGCGCTTCGCGTCTCGTACCGATGTTCCGGCACTTGAGCGTTCTGCGCCTAGTGCAGCGTCGTTATTCGGCATTCCAAGTGGGTCTACCCAAGGACAGACAGATGCAGCAGCCGTACGTGATCGACAGCTACGAGAACTTCTGGAAGATTTTGGCGTGAAGGGAAGACATTCCACTTCATCGGCCAGCTCATCCAGACCTGTCCAGCATGACGGTGCACCTGCATCAAGCAAAGACCTTCGTCCTTATCCAGATGTAAGGCCAAAGCCCGTGTCCTTCGACTCATCAATCCATGAAGCACGAAGGAGACATCTCGAAATGGAGTTTGAAGAGAAGTATGAGGAGAAGATCGCCGACCTGCGAAGTGAAGTTCTCAAAGCTCGGAAAGCCGAACAACGTCTCAGAGCTTGAACGTTCTCTGCGAGATCATCCCAAAGATCACAGGACGTATGCAATTTTCTCTAATTCGACCTACTCCGACTGGACCAGTGGAATTTCTCTGTACAAATTATAGCGAGGTCAGCGACGAGGTCAGTCCAGAATTAAGACAATTAGCGACCTGACGAGGTAGAAAAATTAGTTAATTTAGTAGCTAAAGCTAAACGAGGCCCCGGATGACCCAAATCGTGCGAATTAGACGGCAATTCGCCAAACTCGCCGGCTGGGCTGGGTTGGGGCAGGGGCCCAAATCGTGCCAAACAGGGGCCAGGCGCAAATCGTGCGAGTTAGACGCTAATTTGCTCAGCTGGGCTGGGTTAGGGCTGGGCTGGGCAGGGGCCCAAATCGCGCGAATTAGGCGCTAACCTGGGGCTGGGAGGCAGGGCCAGGCGCAAATCGTGCGAATTAGACGCTAAACTCGAAACCCTAAGCCCAAAGCCCAGCCTTGACGAGGCACCCCAGAATTAGCCAAATTAACGCGCGAGGTAAAGCCTGAAATTAATGAGATTTAAGCGACGAGGTCAGGTCCGTGAAATTAATTAAATTATTCTAATTTGTACAGATTTCTCTACATCGACCCAGTGGGCATTCTCATGATGCAGGGTTCGAAAGACGCTTCCGCACAGACGATTGCAGCGCTCATTGACCACAACGTCCAGATGCCCGCGAAGTTTGTCGACAAGCTCACTTCAAGCAAGATTCAGAAAGAGAGAAATCCGAACGCTCCACGTTCTGCACTACAACACATTTCAGCATCCGAGTACCTTCCTCGTGGACAAACGTCCATCATGGATAATCCGGTTACCGCTGAAGAAAGTGAACGTGTTGCAGGTCCCAAGGCCGCTCCCAAAGCTTCTACCCGAGAACGTGATCGAGATCGAGATCAACGATGGAGAGGATGGAATGCCAACTCCTATCACGACTCGAAGGGCAAGAACAAAGGGAAAGGGAAGTCCAAGAATCCTGAGGACAACCTTCGACCATAAGAACGTGATCCTGCTCGCACTCGTCAATGGCTGCGGGGCAACACGTACGCTGCAACAACGTTGCCATCGTGACCTCGGCAATATGATCGCGATCTTCATTGCGAATGCCTTTTCTTCGGTGACGCCTGATTCTGTAGTCGGGGAATCGTTACTGACGTAGATGAGTGTCACGCCAGTGTTAATTGGGATGCAAGGCTCTGATTCCAAACATTTCGAAGTCTCGGCGGTTTAATCCCTAGTATTTCCAATCGCGCCATCTTCCGGGTGAGCAGTGTCGGAGACACAACTCATGGGGGTGCGAACGGACTGCGATGCCCAGTCAAGTTCTGTGGTGTCACGATAAGAGCTATGAGCAAGGGCATGTAAAGGTCCAGAGTGGAGGCACGCTACGCGTACTCCATCTCTAGGTGTTAGCCTGTGGGCATGCTTCGCATACCACAGAGCTGCACCATTTCTCATATGCCGCCAACGCAACTTTGGCTCAAGAATGAGCACAAGCTCTAGAAAGCATTGCCGATAGCTTAGAATAGCTTATCGTCTTCTGTGACCTTTCTGAGGAACCGAGCCATCCCGAGCACAGACGATCCATCGCCTATCACGAAGGTGAAGAAAAGCGAGCTCTGGATCTGCCTGCCTGGGAAGAGGGTCTGCGCGTGGGAGTGACAGTGAGAGCGTATCGAGTCTGTTGAAGGGCAACCATACTCTTACTCAATAGCTCGGTGGGGTGAGCGACAAGGAACATCGTCAAGATCCAACCCCCACGCAGGTTATCAGCCGTAGGCTCTGCCTACTAACAGCAAAGACTACTTGATCTACCACGACCACGATGAACTCTGGGTCAAGTCAGGATACGACAATGACTTTCGGTGCCGAGATGGCAGCACCAGCAACTGGCGATTCAACCGCCGATGACACTGTGGTGCAGTCCGTTGACAGCTCCACTGAGGATGACAAAAGTCAACCTTCGGTGCTTGCCATCGCCAAGGCAGTTCCCAAAGCAAAAGCAAAAGCTACGTCGAGAGCACCCACGCCTTCTCGTCCAACATCCGCAGGATCGAGCACAGCAAAGGCATTTGAACGACGTGCCGAATCGTCTGGTTTATAGATGCTAAGGACACCGTGGAGGGCAATGGAAAAAGGAGTCAAGACCATGGATAAGGCTTCAAGACCAGCGTCTTCAAGAAGTTCGTCTGCAAGACCGAGGACATCTACAGCAAGGGTAAGGGAGAGATCCACGACGTGGAAGAAGATGGTCACGGACCACCTACACGACTCGGGCGATGAGGATATGACCCTCGAAACCATACCGGTGCGAGGGGATGCTTCGTCGGCTGCAACCCTTGCCATGGCTGGTGGTACGAATCCACATCAGGCAATGGCGGTGCAACAACAGGTCGAGGCTTCGAACATCGCGCAGCAGATGTGTTCTCGGAGTGAAGTGCAGAAGTACGCGGGCATCGTGCAAGCATAAGATCAGGGAGATGCAACAAGAAGACGAGGGATCTGGAATTCGCGTTGAAGAATTGGAACGGCAACGATAATGCATGCCTGGCCATGCGGCGCATCAACAATGTCAATCAACAGATGAAGCGTGACTATGAAGCTGCGTTGTTCCGAATGGATGAACAGAACTCGGCTCAACAATGCCAAGGGCATACCATTGCTCAGGAGCTTGCTCAACAGCTGCACATGGTTCGCAGTGAAGCCGCGACCAGCTTTGTGCAACTTGAAGCTGGAGCTCAAGGTTATGGCGAACACATGGCGAGAGAGTGAGTGCCTGACGAATGAACTTCATGAACAAGCTAGAGAGAACTTGCATCTTCGGGCCAACGTGGCTAGCTCCGAGCAAGCCATGTACTCCATGCAGGAGCGATTCAATGTCATCAGGAAGAGTCACGATTCGCAGGTGAAATGCAAGGCATGATCGGTATCCAGGCGACATCGAATCATGAACACCAGCGACTTCGTGAACGGCTTGGTGAAGAAGAAGAGTTTCGCGAGATGGCCGTAAGAAGAATGCAGGATGCCGAAGATCACTTCAACAACAGGAGAATCATGCAAGACAGGCTTTGCCGACCATGCATGATGAGTTGAACGAACTCATGAGAGCTCTAAGAACACAAGAAGAACCCCAGTCAAGGAGGCGAAGCGAACTTGATGCGGCACGAATCTCGGCTCAACAAGCTGGATCTATGCGCGCATCGAGTATGCCGATGTCTTCAAGGACTACTGAATCCGGCTGGGAACACGTAGGTGGAAAGGACGTAGTGCCTGCATTTTCCATAGGAGTTGAGGTACGATCCCCCGAAACACGTTCACCTAGTCAGATTAGTCCTGTCGCCGAAGGGAAGTTCACATTCGCTGAATCGAGCAAAGACTCTCATACCTGATGAACCGAATGTCGCGGGTGAGAATGATGTGGTCGAAGCTGGAAAGGACGGCATGAACATGTTTTACGGGACGGGCCCAATGGTTGAAAGCACGGTACCTGAGCGCTTCGCGTCTCGTACCGATGTTCCGGCACTTGAGCGTTCTGCGCCTAGTGCAGCGTCGTTATTCGGCATTCCAAGTGGGTCTACCCAAGGACAGACAGATGCAGCAGCCGTACGTGATCGACAGCTACGAGAACTTCTGGAAGATTTTGGCGTGAAGGGAAGACATTCCACTTCATCGGCCAGCTCATCCAGACCTGTCCAGCATGACGGTGCACCTGCATCAAGCAAAGACCTTCGTCCTTATCCAGATGTAAGGCCAAAGCCCGTGTCCTTCGACTCATCAATCCATGAAGCACGAAGGAGACATCTCGAAATGGAGTTTGAAGAGAAGTATGAGGAGAAGATCGCCGATCTGCGAAGTGAAGTTCTCAAAGCTCGGAAAGCCGAACAACGTCTCAGAGCTTGAACGTTCTCTGCGAGATCATCCTAAAGATCACAGGACGTATGCAATTTTCTCTAATTCGACCTACTCCGACTGGACCAGTGGAATTTCTCTACATCGACCCAGCGGGCATTCTCATGATGCAGGGTTCGAAAGACACTTCCGCACAGACGATTGCAGCGCTCATTGACCACAACGTCCAGATGCCCGCGAAGTTTGTCGACAAGCTCACTTCAAGCAAGATTCAGAAAGAGAGAAATCCGAACGCTCCACGTTCTGCACTACAACACATTTCAGCATCCGAGTACCTTCCTCGTGGACAAACGTCCATCATGGATAATCCGGTTACCGCTGAAGAAAGTGAACGTGTTGCAGGTCCCAAGGCCGCTCCCAAAGCTTCTACCCGAGAACGTGATCGAGATCGAGATCAACGATGGAGAGGATGGAATGCCAACTCCTATCACGACTCGAAGGGCAAGAACAAAGGGAAAGGGAAGTCCAAGAATCTTGAGGACAACCTTCGACCATAAGAACGTGATCCTGCTCGCACTCGTCAATGGCTGCGGGACAACACGTACGCTGCAACAACGTTGCCATCGTGACCTCGGCAATATGATCGCGATCTTCATTGCGAATGCCTTTTCTTCGGTGACGCCTGATTCTGTAGTCGGGGAATCGTTACTGACGTAGATGAGTGTCACGCCAGTGTTAATTGGGATGCAAGGCTCTGATTCCAAACATTTCGAAGTCTCGGCGGCTTAATCCCTAGTATTTCCAATCGCGCCATCTTCCGGGTGAGCAGTGTCGGAGACACAACTCATGGGGGTGCGAACGGACTGCGATGCCCAGTCAAGTTCTGTGGTGTCACGATAAGAGCTATGAGCAAGGGCATGTAAAGGTCCAGAGTGGAGGCACGCTACGCGTACTCCATCTCTAGGTGTTAGCCTGTGGGCATGCTTCGCATACCACAGAGCTGCACCATTTCTCATATGCCGCCAACGCAACTTTGGCTCAAGAATGAGCACAAGCTCTAGAAAGCATTGCCGATAGCTTAGAATAGCTTATCGTCTTCTGTGACCTTTCTGAGGAACCGAGCCATCCCGAGCACAGACGATCCATCGCCTATCACGAAGGTGAAGAAAAGCGAGCTCTGGATCTGCCTGCCTGGGAAGAGGGTCTGCACGTGGGAGTGACAGTGAGAGCGTATCGAGTCTGTTGAAGGGCAACCATACTGTTACTCAATAGCTCGGTGGGGTGAGCGACAAGGAACATCGTCAAGATCAAATCCCCACGCAGTATTGGTACTGATTTTTTTTATTTAGGGGGGGTAATCTTGAAGTACCCACCCTGCCCACCCTGGAGAATGGCTAGCCGAAGGCTGGCGACAAACTCCAGGCTAACTGGGATTTGTGCGACATCCATGAAAAGGGAGATTCGTCGATGGTGGTGGGCTAGATTGGGCTAGAGCACAACTTTGTTTCACATTCGCAGCTTGACTGCTCAAGATCAGCTTTGCACTAGATCCAGCAAAAATCTGGCTGCGCCTAGGGAAGTGTAGTCAGTGACCTTCAGCTGAGCGTCAACCTTTACGGTAACAACTCTGATATCGATCTCATTGCCTTCAGCCTTCAGCTTCCTCCTGCTCGCTGCTTGCATTGCCTCGATATACGGTTGGTTGCACACTGCTTTGTGACCGAGAGTCAAGTGGTATCCTCCGTTTGTCACAGTTGGGAGCCCCGTACAAGCCCTGGAAATTGAACACTTGGCTTGAAGCCCGCGGTAGCAGGCGGCGTGGAGCAAAGTCGGCGGCGGCGCCTCGACATTCAGTTGTGGTGCAGTGCGGGCTGCAGGGTTTTTCTCGTGCAATCCGACCACCATAATATGGCATCCAGTGTCTTCCAACCCAAAAAAGTCGAAAACACTTCGCCTGAACCGTTTTCCTCAAAGCCCGCCGTCTCGGAATGATGTCGGTTTAAGGTTTGCTGCGCTGCACCGACGATGGACAGGTGCCTTGGTGCAGTGCCATGCGCCTGTAAAACGACGGCTAGGGGCTGTAATGTTTCAGCAACTTGTGACAGCCCTTGCAGCCTAGGTTTGCACAGGGGTTCGGGTTCGGAAGACGTCAGAAGCAATACTGTTCCCAACTGTCAGAAAGCCCAACAGTGTGCATGTCACTCGTGCTTGTTGTCTTTGGCCAATCAAAACTCCAGGTGACAGTACGGTTCAGCCACGCAACAACAACCCGCACGCATCGCAATGCAATGATGCAGCGAAAGGAAGTTAGATGATTAGATGATGTTAGTTTAAGCCGTGCAAGCTTGTTTCAACTCAGTCTTTTTGAAATCCATCATGCGAGCATTGTGTTTGCAAATGGGGGAGCTGCGACCACCCGCTTTTTTAAGCCGTGCAAGCTTGCTTCAATTCTTGTGGGTTTTTTGACCCTGTCATGCGAGCATTCTAGGGGGTTGCCCCCCCAACCCCCCTACTATTGAGCAGGCGTGCCCCGGTTGCATGGGCATCCCCTACCCTGCCCCAGTCGTACTGTTTGTAGCTTTCCTCTCAAGGAACCTATGACAAACTTGTGACCTTTATGCTGACCAGGCTCCGTCACCGGAAGTTGGCTTCGAAAGCCCTACGATTGAGCAGGCATGCCCAAGTTGCATGGGCATCCCCTAACCCTGCTTGATTCGTTGACAAACTTATGCCCTTCATGCTGACCATTCGCCGGAGGTTGGCGCCGAAAGCCCTACGATTGAGCAGGCATGCCCCGTTTGCATGGGCATCCCCTACCCTGCTCGAGTCGTCTTGTTGTTGGCTTTCCTCTCAAGGAACCTACGACAAACTTGTGACCTTCATGCTGACCAGGCTCCGTCGCCGGGCTTCGAAAGCCTTACGATTGAGCAGGCATGCCCCGGTTGCATGGGCATCCCCTACCCTGCTTGAGTCGTCCTGTTTTTTGCTTTCCCCTCACAGAATCTATGACAAACTTATGACCTTCATGCTGACCAGGCTCCGTCGCCGGAAGGTGGCATCGACAGCCCTGCGATTGAGCAGGCCTGTAGGATCTGTCGGTTCGGGGGTTTAGGACCTCCGGGCTGGGGGTTTGGGGTTTCGGGTATATGTTCTCCCTAAAGCCGCTTAGCCAAGGTAGGGCCTTCGGGCCTTAGGGCCTTAAACTGTTAGGGCCTTAGGGCTTTAGGGCCTTAGGGTCTCGGGTAGATACATCCCCGAAAGCCGTTTAGCCAAGGTTAGAGAGCCGGATCGCGGACGAGCCGCGGCAGCTCGATACGACGGCTGCCACCCAGCTCCGCTCCATCGAGGATCGCTTGCGGCAAGCGGAGGAGAATGCCAGGCCCGGGGAGCTTCTGCGTTGGTTCTTGTTCAAGAATTATGTTTAAGTTGCCATAATAGGGATCTATAGTAAATGCCCCGGTTGCATGGGCATCCCCTACCCTGCTTGAGTCGTCCTGTGTTTAGCTTTCCTCCTTTTTCCGACTGCCCAACTCGCTGCCAAATCCAGCTTCCACTTCTTGGTTTCACCCCGCTTCCATCGCTCTTTGCATCGATGATACGTCTATTTGTGCTTCCATACCCCCTCAGGAACCTCCCCGGAGAGGAGGCTGTTGACGTTTTCGGTCAATTGACTGGGCGGGGAAAAGGGGTTGTGGCCGCGGTCAAAGCTGCAGGTCGAACCGGAAACGGATAGTCGCCTTGCCCGGAACAGGGCCGTCAGCAATCAGGACGCATCTTGTCTTTTCGGGGTTCACTTCAATACATGTGTCTAGAGGGCACGTCTGACTAGCTTACGACCTTCAACTTCATTCCATGAGCAGGCGCCATCGACGGTGTTGCCTCGGATTGGCCTCGGCGGCAAAGCAAAACAACAAGCCCACAGTGCTTAACTCCTGGCATTGCAGTAGTCCGATTGGAAAAAACTCTTCGACTTTGTAGGAGTTCCGGTGTTTGCTCGAAGGTGCGGAATCTATGCGGAAAGGCGGCCGGCCTCGTGCACGAGGCTTTCACCACCTCTCCGACGAAGCTCTCGACCACTTGGCCAGGCACTTGGACCCGTGAATCGATATTGGTTTGCTTACGTTTGTAGGTGCACAGAAACAAACTTCCCTTACCCAGGAAGCACTCCTGGGAGAGTCTGGTCGTACAGCTTCCAGCTCGTCCCGTTGCCGGCGCCGGAGTCTTATTGCAGAGCCGTCCTAGCTTGAGGACGCGCGGATGCAGCATGTTATCCAAGTCACACTCTTGCAACTTACAGCATTCTCCATGCACACACACACACACACAGCTTTCAGCGCAATGTTGTCATTCTCCAAGTAGATGCTCAATTATGTTTGGCTCATGTATTCCAGAATCAAACCCAATCAATGGCCTGAGTACAATACCTCTTTTTTGGCGAGGATGTAGTTTCTCCCGTGCCGAGGTAGATGAGCTGGACCTATGTCAACTAGCCATTGGATTTCGGTACCACATACTCCAGATGTCGCCTTCAAAATTCCAACCATTCCCCGGGCAAGGCTTTGATTCAGGAGCACACTTGCAAGATGACCCAAGGTATCCCAAAGGCATGGATCCATGGCCGTCACGGTGTCAAAATCACATGAGAAGCGATGTTGTCGGTTTCCCGTCCGTGACACATGCAGATGGATGGTGCCAGGGGGGATGCAAGCAAGTTCGAAGTTGTGGTTGCATTGTCTAGATGTTGTACTATCACATCACGCCTGCAGCACGCCTCTAAAGGTTTTCCATAATTGCAAGAATCGCGCGTTGACCGCCTCGGCCCGGCTTGATGACTCAAAGGGCTGCGCATCGACCTTCACCGATGCCCGCAGGTATTCTGAAAGCCGCCAGATTTGCTCCTTCAGAAGCTTGTCTTTTAAGGCACCCAAGTCAAGAGCCTCCGGCAGCCTCCAGAAATTTTCGCAAAGCTTCCTGGGGCATTTATGGGGTTGTTCCGGGCCATCCCAGGACGTCCAAATACTTCAGGACCCTGTATGCTTCGCGGGATGATCAAAACACGAGCTCTGCTCCGCGAGTGAACGGATGACTAACGGGGGTCTGAAACTCCGGGAGGGGAGTTAAGCTAATCTAAATACAGTACAAGGAACATCTGAACTCCTTCGGCCGGTGCTTGGGCGAATTGCGTGTGCATTGCTCGGATACTCGCTTGTGGCCCCCCATACGCCACCATCGCTTCGCTGCAACTACTTTCAACTTTGAGGCAGCGGCAGATGACATGCCGGGCGCCGTATGCCAGCTGCAGCCGGTATGCAAGCAGACAGTGCAGCTAGGCCTTCGTAGTTTTGGTGTACTTCGTCGGTCCATCGTGGTGTATGCGATCTTCGCCGGTTTGTCATCTTGCCGAATGCTGCCCGCACCTGTGTGTCCCGAGGTAGTGTGGAAGGGATCTCCCCGGTCTGGGCTTTCAACCTGTGCAGTGCGAACAGGTAAGATCCAATAACTGATGATGTGCTGCATTTTACTGGGCATAGTTGATGTCGGGTGACCATCTATCAAATCATTAAAAAATGCCAGTTTCGTGGTAACCTCCAGCTGCAACTCATAGCAAGGCGGAGGCTTTAAACCGGACCCCAGACTCAGGCGGCAAAGTGCGGAAAACATCGCAAGCTTGCGAGCAGAGAATGTGCAGAAGGCACGTGGCTGCACACATCCGATATGTCAGTTCAAGTTCCAGGTGTGTGTAAGCAGCATCGGGGAATTATTTGTGTGGCCTTGTTGTGGACCAGCATGTCAGCAAGCTCTGGAGTGCATACCTTCAAACTCTTCAACTCTTCACAGCAGAGGATAAGGGAGTGATGCAGCTCTATCCGTGTCCCATCTCCTTTGAACGGGTGGCGCATGCCTGGCAGGTTGTTTTGACTGAACCAGCGCGAGGGCCTTGGAGAGAACCGACGGTTTTTGGTTTGTTGAGGAAGATGATGCCCTTCTTGTACCCTGACTTGGCCTTCCCTCGCCACCTCAGCTGAGGCGAGATGCCGAAGGGCAAGTGAAAGCATTGCAGGCAAAGTCTCAAGCAAAGCACGGGAGATTGGCGAGAGGGCTGGGGACCAAGCATATCCAAGCATGGTGCGGAAGCACCGAGAATCTAAGAAGTTGCAAGTTGTTTCTGACGTTTTTCCGGCTGAAAGACCTCGAGGAGCCGAAGAAGTGGTCAAAGGAGCAGCGGTTTGAGGCAGTGGAAAAAGTGGCCGGGGAGAGGCTCGAGGCCGGAAGGGCGCTCCGTCAAGAGAGCGAGGCCTTGTAAGGTGGGCCGCACATGGTCCACGTGTAAGGAGCAGGTCGCAGAGCTGGTTTTTCTTGAGAGGGCGGAGACCGTCGCTGTGCTCTTTGATCAGCAAGCCTCAGACAACCAGGCAGAAGCCGCAGAGCAGGTAGCGGAGGCCGAAGACGGGGCCATGGCACCCCAGGAAGCTTCGGTCTTCGAGGATCTCAGGTTCCGTATGCTGTTGATCCAAAAGGGGGGCAGCAACATGAAGGAGACCGACTGCTACAGCGAGAGGAGCACACAAGAACTTCTGAACGACATGGACAAGGTAGAACCGATCAGTGCCTCAGTGCCATCTGGAGCTTCCCAAGAGCTGTGGACACAATCTGCAGCAGCGACTTACAATAGACGGGAGCCCAATCTGGTGAGGCAAGACAAGCGCACGGGCCCATCCGAAAAAAGAGGCATGACAAATGGTGAGCCAAAAGACTTTCGTTTGTTGTGCACGCAGTGAGATATGTGAGATATCCCAGAGCAGGGTCCTAGAAGAGAACAGAAATTCGACCACGACCTGCGATTTCACCCGCTTCGGTGCCAGAGCGTCTTGTATGGAAGCCAGCTTGTCACTTTTTGCTGTCAAGCTCCGCGTAGCGGTTCCCAAGACTCTGGAGATCGCCTGCGAGTGTGCAGACCTTTGCAAATGCCTGGAACTGTGGGAAACGTGGAAGTCACAGGAGTGGCTCGCCCCAACCAAGCCTGAGCCTTGGGCACCCCTTCTAAAGTTTGTCATCTTGCCGAATGCTGCCCGCACCTGTGTGTCCCGAGGTAGTGTGGAAGGGATCTCCCCGGTCTGGGCTTTCAACCTGTGCAGTGCGAACAGGTAAGATCCAATAACTGATGATGTGCTGCATTTTACTGGGCATAGTTGATGTCGGGTGACCATCTATCAAATCATTAAAAAATGCCAGTTTCGTGGTAACCTCCAGCTGCAACTCATAGCAAGGCGGAGGCTTTAAACCGGACCCCAGACTCAGGCGGCAAAGTGCGGAAAACATCGCAAGCTTGCGAGCAGAGAATGTGCAGAAGGCACGTGGCTGCACACATCCGATATGTCAGTTCAAGTTCCAGGTGTGTGTAAGCAGCATCGGGGAATTATTTGTGTGGCCTTGTTGTGGACCAGCATGTCAGCAAGCTCTGGAGTGCATACCTTCAAACTCTTCAACTCTTCACAGCAGAGGATAAGGGAGTGATGCAGCTCTATCCGTGTCCCATCTCCTTTGAACGGGTGGCGCATGCCTGGCAGGTTGTTTTGACTGAACCAGCGCGAGGGCCTTGGAGAGAACCGACGGTTTTTGGTTTGTTGAGGAAGATGATGCCCTTCTTGTACCCTGACTTGGCCTTCCCTCGCCACCTCAGCTGAGGCGAGATGCCGAAGGGCAAGTGAAAGCATTGCAGGCAAAGTCTCAAGCAAAGCACGGGAGATTGGCGAGAGGGCTGGGGACCAAGCATATCTAAGCATGGTGCGGAAGCACCGAGAATCTAAGAAGTTGCAAGTTGTTTCTGACGTTTTTCCGGCTGAAAGACCTCGAGGAGCCGAAGAAGTGGTCAAAGGAGCAGCGGTTTGAGGCAGTGGAAAAAGTGGCCGGGGAGAGGCTCGAGGCCGGAAGGGCGCTCCGTCAAGAGAGCGAGGCCTTGTAAGGTGGGCCGCACATGGTCCACGTGTAAGGAGCAGGTCGCAGAGCTGGTTTTTCTTGAGAGGGCGGAGACCGTCGCTGTGCTCTTTGATCAGCAAGCCTCAGACAACCAGGCAGAAGCCGCAGAGCAGGTAGCGGAGGCCGAAGACGGGGCCATGGCACCCCAGGAAGCTTCGGTCTTCGAGGATCTGAGGTTCCGTATGCTGTTGATCCAAAAGGGGGGCAGCAACATGAAGGAGACCGACTGCTACAGCGAGAGGAGCACACAAGAACTTCTGAACGACATGGACAAGGTAGAACCGATCAGTGCCTCAGTGCCATCTGGAGCTTCCCAAGAGCTGTGGACACAATCTGCAGCAGCGACTTACAATAGACGGGAGCCCAATCTGGTGAGGCAAGACAAGCGCACGGGCCCATCCGAAAAAAGAGGCATGACAAATGGTGAGCCAAAAGACTTTCGTTTGTTGTGCACGCAGTGAGATATGTGAGATATCCCAGAGCAGGGTCCTAGAAGAGAACAGAAATTCGACCACGACCTGCGATTTCACCCGCTTCGGTGCCAGAGCGTCTTGTATGGAAGCCAGCTTGTCACTTTTTGCTGTCAAGCTCCGCGTAGCGGTTCCCAAGACTCTGGAGATCGCCTGCGAGTGTGCAGACCTTTGCAAATGCCTGGAACTGTGGGAAACGTGGAAGTCACAGGAGTGGCTCGCCCCAACCAAGCCTGAGCCTTGGGCACCCCTTAGAAGCCCTACAATGGCCTAACACACAAAGGTCCTGGAATCGTTTATGTGACACACGTCCACGACTCCAGACTAATTGAGTATACAGGCCCGGAGTTCACGGAGCCACCACATCCGGAATCGAGAAGGCCAAGCGTGCCAGAGACAGGCAACGAATTCGCACAGCGTATTGCCAGATCAGCCCGCGACAGCTCTGAGGGAGGTTCAGTGGTGATGGCTCTGTTTCGTGCATGTGAGCAGCATCTTTCCCAATACCCGCAGGGCCCAGGTTCAAGGCTTACTGTCCAACCTCGGGGCCACCGACTCTTTGCCGAGTCTCGTAGCCTGACCCACCTTTGTAGGGAAGAGCTGAAGCAGAAGGTTGAACGAGCCGTTGGATGACGTGGGCGCAGGGGAGGGCTGCCGGGTTTTGGTAGAACTGATGATTAGGCCCTGCCCAATCCTGTTTGAGGCCATTTGTCTGAGACTTGACACATATTGCATCTACCTTCACCTCCGACACTGGCTGCCGGATCTATGCGGCCCTGCCAGCATCAACCGCTTCGTGGTGGGAAGTTCAACAATTTCGAGGCGGGCCAGCACGTGACGCCCTCTTCGCTGGCGGCTGCGTGGGTGCCATGCTGGACACGTACGGCATGTCGCTATTCGGGCGATGACGTCCATCAACGACCTGTCCGATCCTTTGTTGCAGATCACGGAAAGCAGGCGGCCCCCAAAAAGGACCTGTAAATAATCAAACTGTCCTTGCATTATCTAGGTGATATTAGGTGATGACCCTATACGATTCTCCTCAACCCCTAGGAGGAGGAATGCGGCATGCACCTGGCCGCTCACGGGCTGGCACCATCCTTCCGCACGAGACCACTTATTCTGAGTTGAGCGGGCGGACATCACCAACTTCCGGACAACCTGGTTCACCGAGAACATCACCCTCATCTGTGACAGGAACTGGGCCTGCAACTTCTCCGCATCTTCGACTATGCAGCACTCCCCACTGTTACTTGGTCAGTGGCGTCAACGAAAACTGCTGCTGCTTACATGAGCAGCCGGACAAGTCCAGGCAGTACGCTGCCGCACTGTTGCCTCGCTTCCCTGTGAAGTAGCACTCTGAGATTTAGTTCGTGCGAAGTAGTATCGTTTGGTGGCCAAGTGAAAAACTGCTGTCAACTTGTGGAGCCAAAGCCAGCGCATCCCGGACTGGAAACTGTGCGCTCTTGGGTCAGACTTCAGTTTCCATGTTCGACGTCAGAACTTCGCCGACATGCAGCCACCCTTCTCAGCATCAAGACTCAGATCCTTCTCAGCTTCTGCGTGAACTTGAGAGAGTCCGCTGTGGCCGGCCTCTTCGAGAACTGCCCATCATTGAGGCTTCCATGAATCCGTGGCAGATCACTGTTGTTTTGCATCCTCCGACACCTGCAGGTATATCGAAATTGCTGTGTGCATGTTCGACATGACCAAATTTCAACGAACGTCGGAGACTTGGCTGTTGGCTCGTCCTCATTTGTGATCTTTTCAATGTGCAGAGCTTTCGTCACAGGTGTCGCCCCGAGTGCACAATTGCGGTGAACTTCGATTACTGAAAAAAAAAGAAGCATGCTTAATAGGGCTCTCAAAACTGTCGCATGGCCGCATGTTTATGGGTGAGACTAGTTCTTCCTGCCCGGCCGGGTGCTCTGGTGTGATGGAGATGAAATCCGCTTCTGGCTTCGAGCGTACGGGGTAAATTCGAATCACCGCATTCCCTAGTCCTTGCATTTCCCGGGAAACAGAGGCATAGTCAATGAGGACAGCGATGATAGCCGGGACAGGCTTTAGAGGTTGGGGTGTTACATAAATCCTAAGTCTTACCAACACAGAGAGACCCCAATACCTAGAATAGACCTAAAGCTATCGAGGGCATCTGACTGTGGTTTAGGGCAGCTGGGGATCTCCGCGAAGGCCTTACGTATTAATCCTAGTAGCAGGACTGGCAAAAGTCGTAGTCGTAGTTCTGAATCCGAAGCTTGTGGCGTTACAGCTAAGACGCCAGATTCGATTCTGCTTCAGCAGCAGGGAGCCTGCGCGGTGCTGTTGCGGCGCCGAAGTGACGGCTTACTTAGCATGTTGACGGCCGCTGGTGGCTCATGCAGCACATGTAGCTCACATTGTCGACAAAGATCTGACCTTTCACATGTTATCTATGTATGACAAACGGGCGATGCCCTATGTTCATGCTGACGCCTGCAGTCCTAGCAAATCATCCTTGGTCCTTTGTGTTGAACGGACGTACATCTGGGGATGTGCCATCGCTTCAGGGTCCTGCAGCAGGTGGAAACCTGGGCGTGCCTTGGTTCAGGGTTTAAGGTTTTGCTTTCTCGTGTTGTAATGGATACTGCGCTCACCGAGGTGAAGATTGAATGTTATTTTTGTCCATCGTTGCATGCGTTCTACCACCTTACAAAATCGTTGCGCAACTTGACTGTATGATGTAGACACCACAAATTTGGCATAGTTTACGTTGCCTTGCCATGCAGCCGGATTTTGTCTCGATGGAGGTGCGCCCGGCAGTCAGGGTGTCCAGGACAACCTCTCCATACATTGCCTTTCTGTGCAAAAACCTAGTTGTACTTAAAGGGCCTACCACACAAAAGTCGCATGCTGAGCTAAGTGCTGCTGCCTGTAACATATGTGAATCTGAAATGAAGCCGTGGCACACTGCATTGCTTGGTATCTATAACACTTGGGAGCACACATCAGCGAACTGCTTGAGCTCTGCGCCCAAACCCTGCCAGCGAGTGTTGAGAGTCTGCTTCATTAGCAGGTTCCGAAGACATATCATAGTTCCCCTTTCTGGTATGGAGGCAAGCACGTCACTAGCACAAGCGTTGTAGAGACAAATGTCACCCAGCAACTTGTAAGCATCAGCATGACTTATGGCTGAATCCAGATTCTTTGGAGAAGGTTGGTGAATTTGCCCTTGAAAATCCTTGAAATGGCCCGCTGGAAGGAGAGCAACCATCTGGAGGCGGCTTGCGCATCATTTGTCGTAGTTACGAGGGTGCCTGTTTCTGGCAGGCAGCGAGCCTCGAAGAAGCGTTTGAGGCGTGGATGTACAAACTCTTTGAGCCGCTGTTATGCAAACTATGACTCATAGTGAGCACAGGAACGGCTAAGAAGGTCAACGTGAAAGCATGCTCGGCTCACAGCAACATGAGGCCTTGCAGGGCCGCAATCCCAGAAGTCATACAACTATGAGCACAGGAGCAAGATGGTGAGCGTCAGAGATTCCCGACTCACAACAACATGAGACTCCGCTGGACATATCCTTACACTGACACTTGAGAAGTTGAAGCCTGGAGTCCAATGGAAATTGATTCAATTGCCCGGTTTCATCATGACGCAGCTTGAGTCTTTCGATGCACTTGCTGACAGACCTCAAGAATGTCATGATTCGGTTGCTTGCCGACAGTCAATTCTGATGCCAGACCTTTCCTGCACATCAAAACGCGGATCAGCAGAGCATCCCTTTTCAAATCCCTCTCATGCCCCGTGCTCACGTTGACGTTTGGCTGACGTGGTCCTTAGGCCCTGGGACGACCGAAGACAAGTCTTCTTGGAGCAGGCGCGCGAAGACGTAGGCTGCGGAGCCGATGGGTGCTTCATGCCATAGCTCTGACACTGCAGGTGGCTGAGCCTCCTGAAGGAGTGACCCGGATGAACCAGACGCAGTGCAAACCTTTCGGTCGCGTGCTCTTTGAACCAATCAATCAGGTAGAGCCATGGATGCACAAGATCTTTCGGCCTCCTTGCAGCAACCAGCAGGGCCCCCCTGCTAGCTAGCGAACCCAAGCTGGTCCTTCTAAGGTCGACGCGATTTCAAGGCGCGCGTTGCAGAGATTGCTTGGGATGATGGCCGTCAAACCACTTAGCATCGCTAATCTAAGCTGCCCAACGTTGCGACACAGGCATATGGGCCCCGCCGAAACTGGAAGTTAAGGACCATGAAGTGCGCGGAACCGCCGCAATTTTCATCAAGTCGACTCTCGGACACGGCAGGCGCCGGTGAAGGTCTTTGACTTCATGCTGGGGCCCCAGATCGACAAGTTGGTGCGTGATGCATTCATGCAGTATCCTTTATATCCTTTCATCCGCAGGCCAACTCTGGTTCCTATCAGGCTGAATGTGTATTTGTTTGTTGCAGCATTTGTGCGTGTTGTGACTCGCGATCCCTCGCGCAGAACAGACTATGACATCGCGATGTCCTCCTTGCAGATGCACAGCTGCACAGTCAATGCAGTGCAGAAAGGCATCGCCAACCAGGCAGGGCCCTTTCACGCCCTGCATGCCTTTGAAGAAGGTTGGTGAATTTGCCCTTGAAATGGCCCGCTGGAAGGAGAGCAACCATCTGGAGGCGGCTTGCGCATCATTTGTCGTAGTCACGAGGGTGCCTGTTTCTGGCAGGCAGCGAGCCTCGAAGAAGCGCTTGAGCCGTGGATGTACAAACTCTTTGAGCCGCTGTTATGCAAACCGAGCCCCCGGAGCAGGCGGGTTGGAAGTTGGAAGCGGGTTGTTTGCGTCGAAGTAGAGTCCGCACGTCCAACTTGTGCTGAAGACTGCCCACCATCGCTAAAACGCACTGGAGGTGGCTGAGCCAGTACGACATGCATCCTGAAGGTCCTGAAGCGATGTCTCTTGCAGCCGACATGTAGCCAGAAGGCCCGAAACCTTGAACGTGTAGCCTACGACCAGGCCTAATACAACCCTTGTTAAGCCCAAACCCTGGAAGCATCTTTCCGAGAAGCCTTTGTCGTAGCTCTTATGGTAGCCCTCAGAGTCCGTAAACTTCTATCGGCTTCTGTCGCTACACCCTAAACCCTCACAAACCCTTATATAAACTGATAAACCGTAATAGACCTTCAACCCGTACGGCCCTTCAAGTGCCAGGTCTGGATCGGGTTGTCGCCGCCGCTTCTGCACCTAGTGGAATCCCTGCTGGCGAAGCCGGGCCGCTGGGACCTGCATGGAGCCATACGGGTTAAGAGTTTTAGGTGTTAGAGAGGGCTGCCAAAAGGGGGTTGTGGTGAATGCCCCGTTTATTTAAGGATGTGCCATAAATTGGAGTTGGGTTTTGGGGTACTTTGGCACAGTTATGTTAAAGAGCCCCATGGAACGATCGTACCGCGCCCCCAAGCTCAAAGCTTTCAGCGCTGAAGGCTTCCGCGACTAGATTCTGACTAGATGAGAACATTCGAAGTTCCTTTTGCCTGGTGTGTTGCTCAAGTAAAGTGGGTCGTATGACAGTATATTGTGATCTGAGGAAAGTAGCTGGGGAGCGGAGTAGAACAGCATCGAATTGACGGGGTTTAGGCTGTTAAGCCTCCGGCTGGCCGTGGTTTGTACTGGAATGGCTCGCCTCAGAGCGCAAACTTTTCATCCCAGACGTCTAGGCATCCGAATGTCCACTGTTGAGGTCCCGCATGGTGCCGCTTCTCAAGATGCGGCGCGCTCGCGGCTTGGGCAAGGTGCTTCTCGCATGTGCTGTGGTTCGCGGAGATGAGTTTGCAACGTCTTCTGCAGTCTCGATGTGCCTAGTTCCCAAGCAAAGCAAGGCTCACATGTCTGTGATACGGCAGTAAGCACTAGATATGTAGCAGAGATGACGAGAACTAGTTATCGCATCTTCCAACAAAATACTGTTGTTTTCTGTCTCCGCTACAAACCCTAGCCTAAAGCCCTAAACCTTAAACCCTACATTCTCGAGAGTCCTCCCAGCGACAGAAAGCTCAGGCCAAGTAATTGAGCGCTTCCGGCCGTGAGCTGAGAGCCGGTCCTGGCCTTCGTAGTATAATGACCCTACAAGCGACTATACTTAACTATAATGTTACCAACGATTATTTTACCTCTGAACTATAAGAGATTACGCTATTTCTATAAACTAGTATATAAGTTCTGGTATAATAGTTTTTGAAACTTGGAAGACTATATTATACCAGAACTTTAAGAGACTTGATTATTACCATAACTATCAAAGACTATTATACGAGTTAGAACAATCTGTAATAAACTGAATATTATTGCGTAGCCTATTCCTCAGGGTCGTGAATGTAAGAATGCCATCATATACCTTCAAGGCTTTATTCTAACTATGAAGGTCCCCATATTACTGTAGCAGCGATGCTTGAGTGTAGAGACAAGGTGTTAGCGGACTGTTTTCAGCTACCCTTTAGCAGTTCCATTGGGTGCAAAGCACTTCAGACCTCGTGGTACCACCCTAAACTCCGAGCCCTAAACCCCCTTTCCGCTAGGCGGATTCTGTCCGATGCCAGGATTGTTAGACGGAAAAAGGGGCTTTACAAAGTATATAGAAGCCTTCAGCCCCAGCAAAAGATCCCGACTTTGGGGCCCCGGCCCGCCCCGTGCCTTAGAGACTTGGTCCGAGGCCCTCCACAGGGCCGTGGACTTTTTGTTTGTCTCCTTTGGCGTTCGGAAGATGCAATACTGGGTAGGGGGCATCGGAGAAGAGAGTGCAGGGGTGCAAGATTTGAGGCTGCAGGGCTGTTGGAGAAGTTTTCGGACCAGGCGCTTGCCAAATTTTGAGCAGCCGTTGATTTCGTATTGAAGCGTGGTAGATGCAAGTATCACGGGAGCCTCGATGCTTCAGCAACGGCGGTGTTCCAAAATCCAAATCATCCTGAAACATGTCGGACGACGGTGCTGCTGGCTGCTGGGGATCTTCAGAAGTAGAGCTTCGCAAGCTGCTTCACAAAGGACACGGGGGCGGTCAGCATCCTGCACACTCACCAGCCATCCTACCCAAGCTGAGCGCGCTGCCGTCTTCAGGTGGCACACCGGATCACACCGGCGGGGCCCTCCCTTGAGGCCCGGTTGTTTCGGGGTCACGGACAAGGAGCACCGATGCTTGCGGCGAGTGGAACCACTGGTTCGAAGAGTGTCGGCTGTGTCCAGCGTAGTTTTGTTCCTGGAGCTGGGACAGTGGGAGTTGTGCAATGTTGTGCAGCTACGGGAGCTTGCCGTGACAGTGACCACACATGGTAGCCAGAGACTCGCAACAACCTCATGGCAATATGTCAGCCTTAGTTTCGTCACGCATCTCAGTGAGGCAGCGAACAGCAAGAAGAAGAAAGGCAAGAAGGCAGCTCATCTGCGAGTTGGCTCAGGATTGCTCGGGTTGCGCTTCCATGTGGGTTCGCGGGTGCCTCACGTCGCGACCAGCTTTCAGTCTCTCGCCAGAAGGCCTCCCCAAATCGCTGGTGTAGAGCACTCGGGCTCGCTTGTGCGAGGCTGAGGATTCTACAGCTGTACGACGAAGCTCCCGGTGACGTCTGCATGAACTGTGAGGTGCCCACGGTGTCATTGAGTGCCCAAAGCAGAAAGCATGCGCGCTCTTTTGGAGAAGGAAACAGGTAACGGTTGAACATTTTCGTTTAGTAGTATTGTTGTGAGGTCAGTAGCGTTTGCTGCTGACTCTGGTGGAAGGTTTTGGAAGCTCCTCCAGGAGGTCACTGCGCGGCGGAAGCTCTGCCGACAGCTGCCATGGGCCTAGTGGGGTTGTGTGTGAGGTTTCCGATTTGGGGGCTTGGGCTTTATACGTATCGGGATCAGCATTTCGCCTTACTTAGCAAGCGGGGGGTTTAAATACCCTAAACCCTAAGGATTCCGGGCTCGCCACACTAAGAACAGCTCGGTTCTTCGCAGCCACTATCCGCAAATACTGAATTTGCGATGCGTGCGATTGAATTTCGCGGCTTCGTATTGATTGCAGCCAATCCACCAAAACCAAAATTGGACTGGGCTTGTGTTTGCCTTAGTTTGCCAGGACTATAAGGCGATACGGAGTGTCGCTAATAAATCCCATCTCCTATGTCGTTTTCCAGGCACTACTGAAAGCAAGAATGGTCCGTCCAAGTCTTCCAGGGGTACAGAATTCTCCCCATATCTACACCGCCTCGAGACGCTGTCGCTCTCAGACTCAAGTGTGGAAGACCGCAGCCGCTTGTGGTTTTGGACACTTATAAATCCCGTCTTCTAGTTGTAGAACAGGAATACACAAAAGTCCGAGGTATGTTATGGGTCCCCTGTTTCGAAGCTGCTTTGTCCGGGATTTAGCGTTCACGGGCCTGGGGTCTGCAGGCGTGGGCTGCCCAGGAGATACTAGAAGGCATGGAACCACAAACTGTAATGCATGTGGACTAGATGTATTTTGTGTGGGCGCTGTTGGGTTTGTCACGGCTTTGGGCCGGTTGCGGGGACAAGGAGCGAAAGCCGTTAGGGGTCGATGGCTAAAGGTCTAGAGGTTCTATACCCCAAGCCTGGTCCCCGCCTGGGAGTGCATGCAGACGCGTCGAGCCGCGGCTTTTGATTCGCTCGGCGCCGAGGCGGGAGCCGGCGATTGGGCGAAGGTTGAGGGTCTAAGCGGTTTAGCGAGGGTTTAAGTAAATTGAAGTGGCTGACCCCCCGCGAGGGTTTAAGTAAATTGAAGTGGCTGACCCCCCGCGAGGGTAGGGTTTAGGGTTTAG